>JABCRI010000976.1:0-30000 GCA_015143295.1 Tetracentron sinense
GGAGTGCACCCATTACATTTATACCCAAATTTGTGCATAGACACAGATGAGCCTAACCACGTGAGAGTGTCATGTAAAATTGGGTTTTTTAAAAGTGAAAAAAGTACATTTCAGAATGGCCTGACATTTGTAACACCCCAGTTGCGTCTTTGAAAGATTTGCAACGAGGCTAGGCTACTCGCTATCTAGCTTCTACTAGCTAGTCGGTTCCTTCCCGGCCTTATGGATGCCAAGTAACAGCAGCTTGCTGTGGAGTTCTATCTTTAAATATGGGACCTTTAGGCGGGGAAAACCTCAGTTAACAAACTAGAATCTAATCGGTCAGCTATCGTAGAGGCTTTTTCGCGAGAATAACTTAGTATCGAATCGTCATCTAAGCTTAGGCTTCGCTACCTGACTGTATTGGAGATTTGCACTAAGCTCAGCAAAATCCTTATAAACCCTATATGGTTTAGTCTTGGGCTAAATCCCTTTAACGAAAGGCCAGAAGACATATATGGGTCTGTCCCAGTGATTGTGTGTCTCCCATGGAGAGGTGTGACTCGAGTTCAAAGTCTTGGGGTGGTACCTTGAGTGCCCCCATGAGTACTAACCCTCTAACCCCAAAACCTAGATAGATAAATGAAATCTAGCTGCCTACCAAAAAAAGATACATATAGGATAATAACAATACATTAGCGATATTGTGCATCACTCCGTTTAAAGGCGTTACAAATATCCCTTTCTTAATTGGCTTGCCACCCAAGGCACATCATGTCCTACACAGACAAGCATGAGCATCTGCACTTTGGGTGATGTCCCATGGGTGCTACCACCCAGATCAGATGGCTTTGATCACCCCATGCTTCAAACCCTGTGTGCTCATTGCAGCGTAGCTCCTACCCAAGTTTATTGTAGAGTCTTAATAAGCAATAGTAGTCCCTTCCTTGGTTTCAATCCCTCTCCCTCATAAAGCCCTTTGAACTATGGTTCCCAAGTGTTAACCCTTGATAAAAAACCAAAACAACTTATTTTTTCTTCTAAAATTAGTTTAGATGCTTTAACCTTAGGGTTAATAAGCTTAACCACGGTTAAGAGGTTTGAAAGGAGAGACGTTGACACAAAAAACGGGACGCGAACGGTAAATCCCCACTCAGGCCCGATTGAGTAATTTTTTCCATCTTAATTTCTTATCTAGTAGGCCCCTCAAGCCTATATTACCCACGTACGAATCTTTCCCCTGACCTCTGGGGGTGTAGCCCAGTGGCCGAAGGACGAACCTAATCTGAGGTCTCAGGGCGATTTCGATGCTCCCCCATTTTGATTTTTATGGGTTGGATTATTCCCTATTGAGCACCGTGGGACTGTCTGAGTCGTTAAGACAAATATCCATTGTATATCCAAAAAATTCGTTCCCTTGAGAAATGTGGGAACAAAGATAAAAGATGATTTTTTCTAATATGTGGTAATTTTCTTCCGCCCACATAAGAGAGCAAACACCCCCCATATTCAAACCCTAGTTATCAAATACTTGTATAATACCGTATTTAATACTCGTATAATACTTTTTAAGAGAGTTCGCGCAGTTCCAATAGCATCCTGTTAGCGATTACCGATTTATGCATATTGGCGTATAATACTATTTATACGTGAATTCCATATTAAAACCGGATAATATCTAAATTTTTGTTGGACTTTTACTGTTTAAGCCTATTTTGTAGTAAATATTGTTAATATGATTCTTATTTTACTTATACTTATTATTATCTTTAATTTTCCTGTACTTTTGTCTTTTGTTTTATTGTATCAACACACACCCGTAATTTCCCCGGAAGATCATTGGCGTATTATCCTATATTTGGTAACTAAGATTCCAACCATGAAATCATGGTTTCCCCAACTTAAAACACAAAATGAGCTCCTAGAGAGCCGGTTTTTTAATTTTAAATTTGAAAAGTTAAAATTACCTCAACAATATAGCATTCATGGACAGGTCACCTGCAGGGGTCGAGGCCAGCTTTTTTGGGTCCTCACCAGGAGATATTTTTGCCCAATATTCAAATTGATACCACTGACTTCAAACATAGATAGACTTTAACTTCTTTTGAAATGGTGAGACAACTCTAGCAAGAAAAGTCCTAGTGGATGCTAATAGTGTTAATTTGAACAACGGCCCTGCCGGTTGTGAATTGTAATTATGGCCATATGAACCATGGCTTCCATATAGGCAAGAAGATCAATAATGGTATATTCTTAAAAAACATGTGGCTCATCTTTAAAATCAAAAAAATATACATAAATGTTGAGCATTTATTATCTAGCAATAAATAATAGAAAACAGAACACCTGAATAAGTTTCAAGACGCCATTGTGAGTTATTTTTAAAAAAAAAAAAATAACAAAAATCAAAAACGACATTTAAAAAAGAGTTCCTGTTCATGGGTATTTTCAAATTAAAAGGTCAACATAAAGGAAAAAATTATCCAAAAAGCTACCAATCTTTATTTATACACAGAAAATTTTTACCTAAATCATAAGTAATTTCATCCACAAAAAAAAAACTTCGTTAGTAAACTTGTACTTTCAGAAAGGCTTAAGGCGAGTATGATCCTTTCATCAAGAGCATTTGTTCAATTTAGCTCAATCAACTATTGCCACTAAAGTAAGGCGGTAGAAAGCCACATGTAATGTAGCATAGTTAGAGCATCTTACTGGTTTATCCAATTCGGAATTTGGCACAGTTCTAGCCAAATGTCCTATTAGGCACACTGTGGTTTAATGGTCTATGTTAAATTCGTTGTGTCATTCCATTTTTTTTCACAACAACAATTTTTTTTTTCACTCCCATTCATCACCACCCCTACCAATCATCATTTACCCACCTATCAACCATCATCCATTTCACCTACCAACGACCTCTCTCCTCTATAACACTAACAACAGGTGTAAAAAGTCATCACTATTCTCCTAATTATCTCTATTCTGATACTAGAAGGAGCTATTTGGGGAAGAACAATTTTAATGAAGACTTTAGATGATCTTAGTCCGATGAAGATCAAAGAAGACATGTAGTGCAATTTAATAAAATCAAGAGTTCCACAAATGAAAAATAACATAGGTACAAACATGGTTTTAAAAAAACAACCCACCTTTATAGAGAGACAAAATAGTAAAACCTCATATATACTAGCCCCAGAATAGTTGTTGGGGGAAAATAAATAATAAATATATATAAATATATAATCTTTAAGAAGCAAAATGTAAAAAACTCCAACAAAAATCATCCACCTCAAGGGTGTGCAAAAATTATAGCTGTGCTATATTTTGTGTCATGCTATATTTTGGCCCATGCATTTTCAAACTAGTGGAGCAGTTTTATTTTTTTGTTCCAATGTTATATTTGACCCTAAACCTCGTTAAAATAGAAATCCATAACCGCACACCCCCTTAACACTAAATAGAAAGCATCTTCTTCAGACGCGAAAGGTGCAACTGACAATAGCATTCATCGATTTCAGCTATCAATGTCTAATTTAGAAACTAAAAAATGAACATATTTTTGAGTGTTCATTAAATCTCTAATTAAAGCCCACGTAGACGAACTTTCTCACAATCACAGAAACATTAATCCAAGAAACAGAGGAAAGGCACCCCCAAATCTAAGAGAAAAGAGAAGAAAAAATTATATAAGCAACTGAAACAGCAAAACTTTAAAAATCAAAACTACAGTCTACAACCCATGACACCTCACGATAGGAATAGAACGATGCAAATGAAAAAGCTTCGTGACAAGAGCACTAAATGAAGGCACACCGGTCATTCCAGAGCAAGAAGATAGAGCTTAAATGAGTTTAGGGTTAGGATTGAGTGTGCCGCTTTGCTACTTACGTATGAATCACGTCCAGGGTCGCCTCTCTTTCCCGTCCTCTGCTGCACTTCTTCTTCACTCTCTCCTCTCGGAGGTGGGATTTTTTGCTTTCGAGAAATAAAAGCTTTTGGGCTTTTTTTTTTTTAGTCTTCGTTTCAGTGGGCAAATCGCGACTCTCTCAAAAACCTAGATTGCGAGAGTCCACAGTGATGAAACCACATTGACCCCTAACGTTTGGTCATTGAGATACTGACATTATTTCTCTACTATTTTTATTTTTCCTTTTTTGGCCTACATTCCTCCTCAGATGGCCCACACAAAAAAGAATGCGCTCGAGCTACCACAATGTTACGACAAGTGACTGGTAGTTGGAGAAGTTATCATTGGCCAATGATAGTGCCTTTGACCTCTCGGCATGAAGTGACATGTGGCAGATAGAATGGTGATATAAAGAGGAGAGAGAAGCATAGGGATAAGTCCAAATCATGGAAGGGAAGAAAATGAAATGACCCTTTTTCATCACCCAAAAGTGTCAGAAACATTATGGAAATCCAAGAGCAACGTTTTTTGACTCTGCAAGAGAGAACGTGGGGTGTTTTTAGTTTTTTTCGGTTATTCGGTAACCTCTATCCTCTGGGAGTTGGGATAAGTAGTTGTGTTGTAAATCAATTGACCCAACTAACCAGTGAAGGGGATTTTAGCCCTGCGCCAGGCCAATCCATCGAGTCCTCTTTCATAGGGTGGACAAGGGTCTTTTTGACACCTCTTACTATGGTGTAAGATTTATTACCTTAGGGTTCAAACATGTGACTTTTTGATTTGAAAAAAAAAAAATATTGAAAAATTAATAATAGTTAAATTCTTGACTAGGGTTTAAGGGCAGTTAAGGGCCTCTGAGCGCGGCAGATGATTTTGACCTTACCTCCGGCGAGTGCCTGCAAAATCCTATCCACTAACAGGCATTAGTTGAGGTCCTCGTGTGCTGGAATTGTTTGCCGTCAATCACAGGCAGGCACGTGTTTTTTTTTTTTTTTTTTTGCCACTTTTCTTCCGGACCTACGTACTTTAACTTTTTAATAAATACAAAATTTAATGAAGAGAAATGTACTTTCACTTTTTCAATTAAAAAAAAGATATCCTAGACTAACATTTTGAGTCCTTGGGTGATGCGGTTATTTTATTTTATTTTTTTGGTAAAGAGGTATTCTATTCAGTTAAAATGATTTACAAACTGCCCAGGTTCATGCCAAACTGAGGCCCTCGAAGGCAATATTTGAGGGGCAATATTTCGATGGAGCCGGGAAAGGCTAACAGAGAGCGCTGGTTGAGCCACATTGTGAGCCATCGAGTTGGCAAGCCAGTTTATATACCGGAATTGGATTGTCTCAGGCAAAGCCGGGCTCTCGGGTTCCATACATTGTGCGGCAGTAGGCATAAAAATGGGGAGAAACCATTTCATTTTCTCCTCATAATTTTGACTTCACCCTTTTAACATCTCTCCCTTTTCCTCACACATTTATCGCCACGGCTTATTATGAGTAGAAAAGTCAAAATCATGGCCCCATGATTTTGACTTCTCCATCACTTGTCCCATATTCTATGGAATCCCGAGACAGCCTTTTATGGCAGAGACCATCCTATCTTGGGTGCTCTCAAAAGGACTTTGCTGTGAGACCGCAAAGGGGGACGAGATCCACAAATTGAGACGTGCCTGAGATGTACGGATCTTAAAATTTGTTAAATCAAATTTTGAACTTCTTTAAGATCAGTGCATCACAGGCATGGTCTTGGTGTAATAAGGCCCTTGCGGTCTCACGCATTTTCCCTCTCAAAATCCAGGCTTTGGGTTCATAGCTTTGGTTCATCGGTTGTAGATGTTGTTAGAAGAAAATAATTGCTCTTGCATGGGAAGAGCGGTTTTTAAAATGAGTCGTGCCACTTTTTTTTTCCCACCACATACCCCTTTTAACTCTCTTTAAATGTGGCCAAGATTATTATGATCAAAGCTTTCACATTGTTTTAAAAAAAAAAAAAAATTCATCACACACGGATTAAAACTTGATAATCATAACTCGGAGACAAGTTAAAAGGGCTTTGAAGGGGAGGGGAGAGCAAAAAATCGGCTCCTCATTAGTTGTTGCTTTAATGGAAGTTTGTCCATAAGGAGTTTGGAAAGAGTTGGGAAAGTCATTGTTGCTTAATTGAGAGTTCGTTTCCTGAGTAGAAAAATAGTCACATCTCCGCTAATGAGCATAGAAGGGTCTTTCCATCCTTTTTCGTGCCGGGTGTCATTTTGAACTTCCTTGATTGTGGTTATAATTTTTTAATCTTTAAGATTCAAAAACATTTAACCTTGGTTTTAGAGAAAAGAAATAAAAATTAATTGTGTAAATTAAATATTAACCATAGTTTAAAGGATAGTTAAAGGGGTTTTGTAAGGAAGAGGAGCAATACCGCTAGCTCCTCCATGGGAGGAGAAGATATCTCACAAGTGATTAAGCCAACATTCACCTTAGCACGTGCGCATCGAATTTAATTTTTTCAAAGACGGAGAGTGGGTTCATAACAGAGTGTTGCTACCTTATAACAGGTAAATGATTTGATTTTGTTGTCATCATCTTATGTCTTTGGAAGATTGTGACTAAACAGGGTTGATAGGGGGCGGGGAGGGGTCATTGTCACGGTAATTTACGTTGCTAGCAAAACCTCCCGTGCGGCACTTGATCAATCCGTTGATCAGTCAGCTTGTTCGAAAGTTACCTAAGAAATAAGAGTAAAAGCACACCATAATGCACAAGAAGGAAGCAATATCATATATTGTATAAAGGAAAAGTTATCGGACACTATACAGGTATGAAAATAAAAGACACTAGGGAAGCAGATGATCAAAGATGGTGCAAATACAACCCACTCAAGTGAACTACCACCTCCTCTACAAGGTAGATCATAACCTTTTACAGTTGGCAGAAGGAAACATCCTATGTGCTGGTGGAGTTATACTCATTTATTACAAAAATGTCACAAAGACTTTGATTACTAAACTACCCTTTAACAAAAGATAAAAAGACACAAATAGTGCCACCACCAAGGCCACGCAAACATTGTTGGACGAATGGTTGTGACACACTCCCCTACTTGTTAAGTTGACACCCTCGTCGACTTGTTCGCTAAGTATTCTTCAATCTTATCTGCGAATGGGAGAACAGTGACACCTAGTTCTCAACTAGCTTCGGCATCGGATAGCCCTTTCCATATTACCAAATACTCCATGTGCGCGGGCCTGGTTGGTAAGGCTTGGACATGACGTTCCGCAACAATACGCTCAATTTTTCTTTGGGGTACGGTCGTTACGATAGCTGCAGGCCAGTTTGGAGTGTTGCGAGTGGAGTCTTCCTTGTCTGCATTATACGGCTTTAATACACTGGTATGGAAGACCGGATGATATCTACGAAGTGAATCGGGCAGTTTCACCCTATAGGAGACTTTTCCCACCTTTTCAGTGATAGAGAATGGTTATTCGTACTTGCGAACTAAGCTTCTGTTGCCTTTACGAAAGAACTTCAAGTTATCCGGATTTAACTTTATCAGCACTAAATCTCCCACTTTGAACTTATCTTGCCTTCGCTTGGAATTCGCAAATTTCTTCATTCTTCTAGCGGCTTTCTCAAGGTATGCTTGGGTAATATCCGTATTCTTGTTCCACTCTTTGGCAAAATTGTAGGCACTGGAACTGGTTCCTTGGTAATCGACAACGACTGTATGAGGCGTTAGTGATTGTTGCCCGGTTACTAGCTCGAATGGGCTCTTGTTTGACAAAGAGTTCTGTTGTAAGTTGAAGCAAAATTGAGCGACATCGAGCAAGTTCACTCAATTCTTCTGATTAGCACTAACAAAGTGCCGAAGGTATTCTTTAAGAAGAGCGTTAAAACGCTCGGTTTCGCCATCAGTCTAAGGATGACCACTTGTTGAGAAGTTGAGTTTGGTCCCAAGAAGTTTGAACAATTCTGACTAGAAATTTCCCGTGAATCTTGAGTCTCTGTCACTCACAATCTTCTGAGGCACATCCCAGTATTTCACCACATTCTTCATGAACAAGTAAATTGCTTCCTCTATTGAACAGTGCAATGGTGAGAGGATAAAAGTAGCATACTTTGAGAATCTGTCGATCACCACCAGGATCGATCCAAACTCCCCCACTTTTGGCAAGACCGAAATGAAGTACATAGAGACACTCTCTCATGGTTTCCTAGGGATAAGTAATGGCTCTAAGAGCCCAAGAGGTCTATTCCTCTCCACCTTATCTTGTTGGCACACAAGACAAGTCTTCACATATTCTGCAACATCATCTCGCATACGAGGCCAGTAGTAACCCCGTTCTAGTAAGGCAAAAGTGCGGCGCCATCCCTGATGGCCTACCCAAAAAGTATTATGACACTCTTTTACAAGATCCTTCCTGAGATCCCCCATCTTTGGGACAAAGATGTGACTTCCTTTTGTGTAAAGAAGTTCATCGTTGATCCAGAAACAACGAGTCTTACCAATTTCAACTAGTGGCCAAATTACCTTAGCCTGGTAATCGGTCTTCAACCCTTCACGGATCTTATCCTGCAAGGTAGACTGCACCCGTTGCATACTCTTATGCGTCACCTTCTTTAGGGCCGCAAGTTCCGCTTTATGACTTAAGGCATCAGCAACATTGTTGTACTGACCCGACTTGTACTCTAGCTTAAAGTCGAATCCCGCTAGCAACTCTTGTTAACGCGCTTGCTTGGACGTTAGCTTTTTCTGCATTATGAAGTGAGACACAACAACATTGTCGATCTTCATCACAAATTTTGATCCAAGTAAGTAATGCCTCCACACCCGAAGGCAATGCACCACTACAAGTAACTCTTTCTCTTAAGTTGTGTAGCAACGCTCAGTTTCAGATAATTTTCGACTCTCATAAGCAACCGAATGTTCTTCTTGCACCAACACTCCTCCAATAGTATAATCTGACGCATTAGTCTGTACTTCAAAAAGTTTCACCAAGTCTGGTAATGCAAGAACAGGATGTTGGGCCACAGTAAGCTTCAGTCTCTCGAAGGTTTCCTGGCACTCCCTTGACCATACTCATGCATACTCCTTCTTAAGTAGGTCAGTCAATAGTGCTACAGCTGCTGAGTAGCCTTTAATGAACTTACGATAGTAGTTCACAAGGTTTAGGAAGGATCGCAGCTCGATGGTAGTCATAGGTGGCTTCCACTCTTGAATAGATCGAATCTGTCCTCCTCCATCCTCAGTTGTCCCTCGCCCAAAACGTGGCCAAGGAAACTAATGCGCTCCTGCACAAATGAACATTTTTCCTTATTAACATACAAACTGTTCTCCTTTAGCAAGGCCAACACCTTTTGCAAGTGCTCAACATGCTCCTCAAGAGTTGAGCTATACACTACGATATCATCCAAATAAACCACAACGAACTTATCAATGAAATCATGGAATATTTGGTTCATTAGTGTTGAGAAGGTAGCTGATGTGTTAGTAAGACCGAAAGGCATCATCATGAATTCGAAAGCGTTGTATCTCGTCACACAAGTCGTCTTAGGTTCGTCACCCTCCGCGATACGAACATGATAGTAGTCTGACCGTAAATCAAGCTTACTGAAGTACTTGATTGTCCCAAGTTGGTCGAACAAATCAGCAATCAACGGAATGTGATACTTGTTCCGCACGGTTAACTTGTTCAATGCTCGGTAATCCACGCAAAACCTAAGACTCTCATCATACTTGTGTTGGAAGAGGATTGGTGCCCCAAATAGTGTCTTGGAGGGGCGAATGAAGCCTGACTCCAAAAGATCATCAAGTTGTTTCCAAAGTTCTGTAAGCTCCGCATGGGCCATATGATAAGAGGCTTTAGCAAGCGGCTTAGCCCCTGGAACAAGTTTTATCTCGTGGTCAATTGCTTGACGAGAAGGAAGAGACTTTGGCAACTTATCGGGCATGACACTAGCAAACTTCATCAGCACCTCGGTCACTTCCTTCGGAATTGGACCTTGCTTCAGTTGAGACTCTTCTCTCAACGTAGCCAAGTAAGTTATCTCTCATTTCTTCAACCATTTTTTAAGCTGTAGAGCCGAAAGCATCTTTTCTCCACCTTTGTTTGCACTGTTGGAATCATACATGGAGAGTCATCAAAGATGCACAACGATCGCAAGTAAGGCATTGTCACGGCCTTAGATTTCTGTAAGAACTCTATCCCCACAATGACCTGGAAGTCATCTATAGGAATTGCTGTCAAGTTGGTCTTTCTTGACCAAGCTCCTACTTCAATGGGCACCCCCTTGGCTACCCCATGAATAGGCTTCGCTGCTAAGTTCACGGCTTTGATGCGACTCGAATCTTTCTCTAACTTCAATCTCAGTCGCTTAGCTTCTCCTTCCGCAATAAAGTTGTGAGTCACCCCTGTATCCACCATGGCACAGGTGGCCTTCCCATTGATTTTCAACTCAACGAACATGAGCCCCTTCAACTGTGGTGCCTTCCCATCACCCTTAGTCTTACGAGCACTAAGCAACCTGATGGTTCTCATCCTAGGCTGCTCTTCCTCATCATCATCACTCTCGGATAATTCCTCATGCATGGTCGAGTTACCCACTAATGTCTGCAGGGCATTGAGGGCTTGTTTTTGTGGACAAACTGTTACTTGATAAGGTCCACCACAAAGAAAGCACTACATCGGCTTGGAACCCAAATTTTTTTTATGTTGAAGCTTCCTTACTCGACCCAGACTTGCCATTGCTATGCTTCTTCCTATTCGATGGTCGAGAAGATTTGTTGTGGCTAGAATGGGTCGAGTTCGCCTTCTTCTTGTTAGGATCACTTGTGGAGTAGTCATTCAGACGCTCTGATGCTACTTGTGCTAAAGCTAAGTCTTGAACACGTTACTTCTGCAACTCTGTCTATACCCAAGGTTTCAATCCCTCCATGAAGTAGAATCTTGTCTTTCTCGGACATGTCTTTGATGTATAGAACGAGGGCCGAGAACCGCTTCACATATTCACGCACAAAGCCTGTCTGTTGCAACTATCGCAAGTTCCTCCTAGTGATGTACTCCACATTCTCGGGTAAGAATTGGGCTTTTAACTCCCTCTTCAAGTCCGCCCAAGAACCAATGTTGCATCTCTCATTCTGAATGTTATCATATCGAGTACGTCACCATAACTTGGCATCACCCGATAGATACATTGTTATTGTCGAGACCTTGGCTTCCTCTGATTCCTGTCTCGCGGCTCGAAAATACTGTTCTATGTTGAACAAGAAATTCTCAAGCTCTTTTGCATCTTTCGCACCGTTGTACGAGCGAGGCTCTGGCACCTTCACCCGACTATATGTCTTGGTAGGGCCATGAGGATGCGAACCAACTGCCATGGTAAGCATATTCAACCGGTTTGAGAGCTTCTCAATCTTGGCCTGAAGAGCATCCACTGTCTCCTTCACGTCCTCGGTCAAGGTCTCTACTGATCCGGCCAATTCCTGGTGTCCTTATTCCATGTTGCATACTCGGTTATCCATTTGCATCAAGGTATGCAATATCCCATCAATCTATGTTGTCTAGGTTTCCAACTCGTCCAGACAATCTTTGTTAGTGTGCACTCCTGTCTCCTGTGCCATGTCTTCTAGGCTTAAATACATGGTCACAACCTGGCTCTAATACCAACTGTCATGGGCAATTTATGTTGTTAGGCAAATCCCGTGGAGCACTTGATCAATCTGTTGATCAAGTCAGCCTGTTCGAACAGTTACCTAAGAAACAAAAGTAAAACACACCATAATGCACAAGAAAGAAGTAAAGATCAATATTATTGCATAAAGGGAAATGTTACAGGACACTATACAGGTAATGAAAATAAAAGACACTAGGGGAGCAAGTGATCAAAGATGGTGCAAAGACAACTCACTTAAGTGAACTACCACCTCCCCTATAAGGTGGATGATAAACCTTTTACAAGTTAGCAGAAGGAAACATCCTATATGCTGGTGGAATTATACTCCTCTATTACAAAAATGTTACTAAGATTTTGATTACTAAACTACCATTTAACAAAAGATAAGAAAGACACAAATAGTGCTACCACCAAAGCCACGCAAACATTGCGGGATGAATGGTCGTGACACATGGCCCTCCAAATTTTTTGGAGTTCCCTCTTATAGTAGTGTGAAATAGTGGGCCCCTCAAAATGTTTTAATTTTTTTTACTATAGTTGGCCCCCCAAATTTTTGTCTTATATAACCCCCTCCCAATCTTTTTGTCACATAATAGTACCCCTCCCCCTCCCAATGGAGTCCGGTTATGCCCTTGAGGTTGCATATGTCCCTATTGACACGCCTTAACTATGGTTAAAAATACCCACTCTTAGGGTTCACCTATTTATCCTTGGTTTTTAGAAAAAAATATAAAATTTTGCTTAACTTAAGAGTTAGTGAATTTTAACTAGGGTAAAGAAATTTGATACTTTTTAAAATTACCAAAGATAGGTGGGTGAATCTTAACCACAGTTAAGGGGTATTAATAGGGACACTTGGCGACCTCAAGGGCATTACCGAAAAAAAAAAAACTCAAAAAAAAAAACTACCCCAAAAAAAAATTTCTCGGAGCTACGCCCCCAACTCTCCAAGTTCCATACCTACCCCCCACCAAATGAAAAATTCCTAGCTCCGCCCCTGTGACTAGAGCTAGCATTTTGTTAGCACGTAATTAAGGTAAACGGTTAGGAACTCCAGCAAGCCAACCAGGACCTCCCTGGTGAGAGGGGCATGCCATACGAGCAAGCGGTAGGTGTACGGTATATGTCACTATTCCACCTCTAGTGGTCCTTGCATGACAGGTAATATAAGAATGGCAACGAATTACCTCTGCCAGCCGAGAATTAGACTCGCACATGCCCTTCTTACTGACGCATGAAAAGGTCTTGAACTAAGAAGGAGATAGCGTGTATGCTATGAGTATTTTGGGACAGTATGCTTACACCTCCACAGCTTACCACGCGCCCTCTTTTGACAATTACTATGTTTAAGATTCATTCATACCTATGGTTAAATAATATAATCTTACTGGTTAGAAAATATGTTTTTTTAATTTATCTGGGTTATCATTCACTCACTCATGGGATTAATTTTTTTTTAAAACCAATGTTATATTATTTAACTTTTAAAAGGTGAATGAATCTTAACTACAATTAATGGGTGTCAAAGATGACACATGACGAGCGGAAAAGTATATGCATACTGCCTAATGGAACGTGCGCATACACACTATCACCTCCTTATTTCAATACTTCCCACGACGTCAGCAAGAGAGGCATGCCCGAGTATCATACTCGGGCATCTGCCAAAGTTAATTGGCTGCCTACAAGTCTACAAGTGCCATGGATGACACGCAAACTAAATATCCCACTAGAGAGAGGGGTTGTGGTGCGAGATTGGATTTGGTCTGCCCTCGTAGACCAAAACCGTGTATCATACTCGGGTATCTGCCAAAGATGATTGGCTGCCTACAATACTACAAGTGCCATGGATGACACGGAAACTAAATATCACACTATCGTGTGGGAGCCAAATCATCTACTGTGATAACCGGATTTGGCAAATCCGGTTATCACCCTCAGGTCACCACATGTCTCTTTTGGCACCGCTTAACCATGGGTAAGGTTCATCCACCCCTAGGGTGTTCAACGAGCCGCACAACTGTTCAAGTTGGCTCGAGCTCGACTCGAGCTTCACCATTAATGTTCAAACTCGACTCATGAGAAACACGCTCGAGTTCGGATATACTCTCCACCCTCGAATGCAGATCAAATAATAAGAATTTCTTCTTTAATGTTTCCTCTTTAGAGAAATCAATAGTAGATCTGACATAAAAATTAGTAGAGAGGGAAAAAGAGATTAGATGTAAGTGTAAACATCTTGGAGAGCTTATTCGTTGCTCCACAAGTGACATTCATGACCCGGATAAGCTTCTTCAACCGGTTCAATAGCTTATACTTTGATAACATGCACGACGCCATGAAAGACGCCTTCTGGAAGTTTTCTGCTCTTTGAGCATCTCCAACCCCATTCCTAAATTTCCCTATTTTTGCTCTAAAATGGAGAGCTTCCTATAGAGGACATTTTCTCCTTGTAAGAGCATCTCCAATGCAAGAAGCTATTTCTTTTATTTTTTTTAGTCTAAAAGGAGATGCTCTTACACATAGGGAGCTAGAATCTAAGATTAAACTCCAACGCACAAGTTATTTCTTCCCTTCTTCTTCCCCAGTTCTTCAATCTACAGCTTCCAACGGTCTTTTTTTTAAATGAGTAGCAAGTAGAAAAAATCACAACCAGTAGCGAGCTCTTTCATCTTACCTATAGTGGCGAGCTATTCTAGCGACCCCATTGGAGTTGATTTTTTTTACTTCAAGCTTCCTATTCTGGTGAAGGGAGCTGAAGTAGGGAGTGCGTTGGAGATGCTCTAACTCCAACCTCACTCTCTATTTCTTCCCTATTTCTATTAAATATACATTTTTGAAAAAAATTCTAACCCTACTTCCTATTAAAATGGTTTGCCAAAAACCTTTTAAAAAATAATTTGAGAAGCCAAATCTCCTCCCCTAAAATTGGGAGGGTATATAAGGAGTGCATTGGAGTGCCTAAAATAAGGTGGGCCTCTCTACTTTGGGGGAAGAGAGCTCCTACAGGAGCCTCAGGGATGTCCTCGGAGATGCTTTTACAAGGGAGAAAATATTTGATACTATTGACCAATGGTAACCAATGGTCCATATATGATACTATTGACATCAGTGTTTTAATAACCGGACCGTTCATCGAACCGGTTGGGTAACCAGTTCCCAGTTTGGCTGGTTCAACCGGTTCTTAAAACATCAAATTGATGTCGTTCATGCCATTGTAGAGAGGAAAGATATCACGTATCCACTAAGTTCTCACACGGTAATCCTATCACCTCACTGTAATCTCATCACCTCACTCTTTGAAAAAAGTGAAAAAGTCACTGCTACTTAATAAATGGTTTCAGTTTTTGTGTGTGGTCTTGTCAGTTGTCACATTAAAAAAAAAGGAAATAGTTAACGTACCCTGAATTCTATTTTAAAACCTAAAGCTATACCAATGGGTCCAGCCTTAGGTTTTAAAATAGAATTCATGGGTACGCCTAAAAAAAAAATTCATTTTTTAAAATTTATTTTTTCTTATAGAAAGCAACAAAGTACAAAATATCTCATCTCTATCACGAACAGACCTTCAGAGAAAGAGAACTCAGTCCAAGAAACCGAAGTTTCTCGGTCTCCGACTAGTCTCGTCGGTAAGTTTTCCAAAGGTGTTCGGGATGGAAAATTTCTTCAATTTCTCTTCTTTAAAAACCCCCCAAACCTAATTCTTTCTCACCTTTTATATATAAAGGATTAAAAAACCCAAAATTTAATTATTTTTTTATTATTTTCCCAACCATTTGGTCAGCCCTCGGAAAATAGGAACATGCGTTTGGGATGGTACCGTCCAGTTCTTCGGATCGGCCACCGATTCTACCGGTTACCGGTTCAACCGACCGGTTCGTTGAAAATAAGTTGGTTCTTAATTCATACCGGTTTTGAAGGTTTTGATAACCAATTAGGGGTCCAGTTCCCGGTTCGATCGGCCGGTCCGATTCTAACAACACTGATTAACATCAATTACAAGGGAGAAGATATTTGATAGAGGACTTCTAGCCCCAGTCTCACAATTTGAATATTTTCCACAGACGCTTGCTTTTGCCACCACGTGTTAGAGCCTTCACTTGTTGCTTTTGCAACTGGTTAAGACAAGACTTTGTCATCTTTACCTTATCATAACCCTTCTCTTTCATTAAATAACAAATACCCGCTTCTCCTGTTTCGACCTATTTTGTCACCCAGAAATGCTAGCCTCAGTCTCAATTTTCCATAGACGCAAGATGTTAGCTACAATTGTCAAACATCTCCTGACTTTTTGTTGTTTTTTTTTAATATTAAAATATCAAGCATCTCCACGTTGTGCAGCTACTCTTGCGTCTATGGAAAATTTTGAATTTAATGCAACTGGAATTATCACTCCTCTTTGTCACCACGTTAATATGGAGATTGGATAAACCCAATTGAGATTGAACTTGGGTAGAGTTCAATCACACGCCCAAAGTGTAACTAGCATTGCTCTTATCCTCATTAATTATGATTAACTAACTCTTAGGATTCAACAATCTAACTTTGGTTCTTAGAAAAAAAATTTAACCCTAACAATTAAAAGTTCTTAAATAGAGTTAAAAGTTTTTAAAAATATTTCTTCTAAATATTATATAATATAATTGTTATATATATATATATAATATTATTATTTTTCCTTAAAAATAATTTTTTAATATTTCAATCCGAGCTCGAGCCTAGTCGAGTAGATTCGAGCCAAGCCGAGTCGAGCCAAGCTCGAGCATGGATGAAAAAAATTTCAACTGAACCGAGCTCGAGCATAGATGAAAATTTTCAAACCGAACCAAGCAAGGCCAAGCCCGGCTCGAATACACCCCTAGGGGCCATGGCCCCCTCACCCCTGGCTTTGCCCTTATATATATAGAGAGAGAGAGTAGTATTTTAATATATTTTTTTCCTAAAACCAAGGTTAGATTATTTAACCTTAAGAGTGAGTGAATCTTAACCACGGTAATTAGGCGTCAAAGAGGACATATGGTGAGCTAGAAAAGTTTACATGTACCGCCCAAGAATGTTAACATGTATACATGCTATCACTGTTGCCCAATATATGAACCCTAGAGGGGGGGGGGGGGGGGGCTCTAGGCTAACAATCTCTGGCATCTTTAGACGAAGACTTCTGAACAAGAGATAGAAAGGATTTATTTATTTATTTTGATGTATACTCTTTCAGGGTATTTGTAATTTAATAAAGATAAAGGTTATGATAAAGAAAAAAAAAGAGTCTTGTCTTCACCGGTTACAAAAGCAACAGGTGAAAACTCTAACACTATGCCACAAACTTGCGTCTTTAGAAAATATTCAAATTGTGAGATTGGGGCACTCCTCTGTTTCATACTATATACTGACTAATGGCCTCGGATTCTCTTTGGCAGATGCCAGAAAAGTTGTCTCGAGCCATCATACATTATGCAACAAGTGGCCATAAAAAAGAGAAGTCATTTCATTTCCCCCTCGCGGATTTTGACTTCTCTCCCATTTCATAACTTACTTTCTTTATCTCACCAATTTATTACCACATGTCACAACATGTGTGATAAGTCAAAATCATGGAGACCACGATTTGACTTCTCCCTCCCAAGTGTTAATTTTGAAATTTTCGATGATTTCGGCCAACCAACCCGAAACAAAATCTCAAAAAATTGTAAGATTTTCACGAAATTTCGAAATCCGAAATATTAATATTTTATTAATTATATATATATATATATATATTATTAATATAATATGTTAAAAAAATATTTTATTAAAATTTTATATATTTATATAAATATTATTTTTTTATTTTTTTAATTAATATATAAATTTTTGAAATTTCATAAAATTTCAGTGAAAATTTCGAAATATTTCGGAATTTTAATAAAAAAACTATTTAAAAATAAAAAAAATCAAATTTAGGTAGAAATTCCGAAAATCTTCGAAATTCAAAATTTCACCCAAAACTTTTGAAATTTCAGCCGAAATCTAATTTTCGAAATAAACTCAGTTTCGATGTGGTTGGGGTTGTCCGAAACCAAAGTTTCACAAATTTCAAACCTTGGTGTCGGTGATGGCACAGACCATTTTCTGGCATCTGCCAGAGAGTCTGATGGTACATATGTGAAATGAATGATGTTGATGGCTTGTTAGTGAGTTGTCTTATCTTAGTAAGATTTGATGAATCGGAGAAGAGGACGACCACGAGTCTAAGCTAATATTTTTTAGGGAAATATAGTTAACGTGCCAATGAATTTCATTTCCAAATCTAAGACACTACCTTATTTGTGAATGCTCACTCTTAAATACTTACCAATGAGGTGATGTCTCCTCTTAAATACTCATCATAGTTGTGAGTATTTAAAAGGGGTCATCCACCAATGTGGTGGTGCCTTAAGTTTGGAAATGAAATTTATGGGTACCTATCACTACTCTATTTTTGAAGTGTAACATAAAATTTTCATCTACTTTTAGAAGTGAAGGTGTATAATCATGCGAACTTTTAATGAACTGATAAGGGGTGTGCTCAAGTTTTCTTTGTTAAGTAAACGAGCTCAACACCCCGCCCTGTTGTGGTTGGGGTGTGGCCTTTAGATGTGAAAGGTCAGGGGATCAAATCCTTTTGGGTATGAGTTGCAAGAACTCTCTTGTCTAATGCTAATCCCAAACAGCCCAATCGATTCAAAATTACTAATGTAGGTACATGATAACTCAAAAAAAAAAAAAAAATCGAGCTCAAAATTTAAGCTCGCACTTAGCTTACCAAATAAATAAATACGAACAAGCTTTAAGCGAGCCGAGCTCAAGTTCACAAGCACATTGGTTTGTTAACCACCTCTAGACAAGAGCTGATTTTGGCCTGGTGAGGGCCAGACGAAGTTCCCAACCCACCCCTTACAAGTACTACACCACCCTAGCCTGGTGAAAGCTCATTCATGTCTTGCCGCCCCACCCCTTCGGCCCTCCCTACTTCGTCACTATCAAAATTGAGGCATCGGATTGTCTCCAGAAGATACCAGAAAAGTGATCTCAGACTTCCACATCATGCAACATTTAGCGATAAAAGGGGAGAAGTCATTTGATTTTCTCCTCATGTTTTTTACTTCTTCCCACTTGATTTCTCCCCCTTTTATCGTCATATGTCTAATGATGTGTGGAGCCTGAGATCACTTTTCTGGCATCTGGTAGAGTTCTCCTTCATGTGAGAGATGTGCGTCACCCAAGAAGGTCCACCATAGAATTTTAGAAGGACCACATGACTTTCTTTTTTTCATATTTGTTAAGAGTTGTGATTAGCAAACCACTCTGTACGTTATCTAGTATTTAACTTTTTTAATTAAAGCTTAATTAAATTAAGATTAATTTTTTATAATTTTTTTAGGGTAAATTACACTCACCTCCCCTAATAGGTTTATCATACTAACTCTATTAACTAATGATACTTTTTTTCAACTTTATCCTTATTACTTAGAGGAAACACGTCCTTCACGTGAGAGACGTGCTTCACCCAAGAAGGTCCACCATAGAATTTTAGAAGGACTACATGACTTTCTTTTTTTCATATATTTTTAAGAGTTGTGATTAGCGAACCACTCTGTATGTTATCTAGTATTTAACTTTTTTAATTAAAATTTAATTAAATGAAGATTAATTTTTTATAATTTTTTTTGGGGTAAATTACACTCACCTCCCCTGTCAACTTTCTCATATTAACTCCCGTTACCTAATGATACTTTTTTTCAATTTTACCCTTATTACTTAGAGGAAACATGTCATTCAAGTGAGAGATGTGTGTCACCCAAGAAGGTCCACCATAGAATTTTAGAAGGACCACATGACTTTCTTTTTTTCATATATTTTTAAGAGTTGTGATTTGCGAACCACTCCGTACGTTATCTAGTATTTAAAATTTTTAATTAAAGCTTAATTAAATTAAGATTAATTTTTTATAATTTTTTTGGGGTAAATTACACTCACCTCCCCTATCAGGTTTCTCGTATTAACTCCGTTAACTAATGATACTTTTTTTCAATTTTGCCCTTATTACTTAGAGGAAACAAGTCTCTCACGTGAGAGATGTGCGCCACCCAAGAAGGTCCACCATAGAATTTTAGAAGGACCGCATGACTTTCTTTTTTTCATAATTTTTAAGGGTTGTGATTAGCGAACTACTCCGTATATTATCTAGTATTTAACTTTTTTTTAATTATGGTAAAGCTTAATTAAATTAAGATTAATTTTTTATAATTTTTTTGGGGTAAATTACACTCACCTCCCCTGTCAGGTTTCTCATATTAACTCCGTTAACTAATGATATTTTTTTTCAATTTTACCCATATTACTTAGAGGAAAAACGTATTTACGGCTAATTATTTTGAAAGCTCAACCAAAAAAACATAAACGTCCCAAGCCACCATGTGTCCCCTTTAACACGTGGCGGCTTGGGACGTTTTTTTTTTTTGTTGAGCTTTCAAACTAAGCCGTAAATACATGTTTTTAGAAAGAGAAAAAAAACACAATTTAAAGGGGGTTTTACAAGTCGCCACATGTCTCCTTTAACACCCACTAATTGTGGTTAATATTCACTCACCCTTAGGATTCATCCATCTAACATTGGTTTTTAGAAAAAGAAAAACCTTAGTTTGATTATGTTTAACCACAATTAAAAGGAGCTCTACAAGTTGTCACGTGTTCCCTTTAACACCTACTAACTATGGTTAAAACTTACTCACCCCTAGGATTTATCTAACTTTGGTTTTAAGCAAAAAATAAAAAAATATTAACCTTAGGTTAATTGTATTTAACCACTATTAAAATGTTTCTATAAGCCACCACATGTCCCTTTTAATACCCACTAACTATGGTTAAGATTCACTCACCCCTAGAGTTCATCTATCTGATATTAGTTTTTAGAAAAAAAAAAAAAATATATATATATATATATATATATATATATATTTACCTTAAGTTGATGCTATTAACCCTGGTTTTGAAAATATATATTAACCTTAAGTTGATACTATTAACTTTGGTTATCAAATCAATTATCATTTATTTTATTATATTAATTGACTTTGTCCTTAAAAATGGTAATTTAAATATTTTAAAATGTTTAAATAATGGCATCATCAAAATTCATTCATATAAGTAACGACAAACTAACAGAAGAGGTATTTATTAAAGACAACAAAAGTTTAGGAGAAGTTGGTGTAATTTCGGAAACAAGAATGGAGGTTTCTGAAATTTCACCAGACCTAAGGGGGAGGTGAGTATAATTTACCCTTTTTAAAGAAAAAAAATCATGATTGGATATCTTAAGAGTGGGTGAATCTTAACTACATTTAGTGAGTATTTAAAAATGGGGCATCCGACCAATAAAGAACGCAAAGTTCCAAGCGGTAAGCTAAACATTTTCCTGTTTTTTAATACAAGATATCACTTATTTAGGGCTATATGTTAGGGTCAGGACTCGGACTAACATCAATGGATAACTAGGGTGAGTACCGAGCTTGGCCAAGCTCGAATTTTCAGGTTAGAAGTTGGACTTAAAAATGTTGACTTGGTTTGAGCTTGAATTAATTCAATCTCAAACCGAGTTCCCCTTGACTCGAGCTCATTTGGAAACATAAAAAATATATATTTATTTTGTTTTCTAAAAATTATTATTAATATTATTAATATATTTATAAATTTTATATATATAAAAATGGAAGAGCACAATCAGAAAAGGACAATTTTGTTAGACAAAAAGTTGGGTACCGAAAATATCTCTCATAATTGTTTGTATTCAAAACATGTCCCTAACAATACTTTGATACCCAAATTATCCCTCATGAATCCTCATTATTTTTCATAATCCAAATAAGGTCCTAACAAGATTTTGATACGAAAAATACTCTTCATAACTTTTTTATTCCCAACATATCCTTAACATGATTTTGATACCAAAAATACTTCTCATAACTTTTATTCTCAACATGTCCTTAACAAGAATTTGATATCCAAAATACCCCTTATGATTTTATTATTCCCAATTTGATATCGAAAATACCCCCTCATAGTTTGTTTTTATTCCAAACACGCCCCATAACAAGAATTTGATACCAAAATATCCTTCATTATTTTGTTTGATACCGAAAATACTCCTTTAATCAATAAGCTCGCACGTGCCTTACACGTGCACAACCTAGTTATATTATTATTATTATAAATATGTCGAGCCAAGTGGCATGGGATTGTCTCTGGCAAATGCCAGAAAAATGGTCTCTAGCTCCTCACATCATCAGACATGTGGCAAAAAAAATGGGTGAGATATCAAGTGGGGAGAAGTCAAAAACATGGGGAGAAAATGAAATTGGCTTCTTCCTTTTTCATCGCCACATGTCGGATGATGTGTGGGGAGCCAGAGACCATTTTCTGGAATCAACCGGAGACAATCCCATGCCGGCTTGAATACGGCCCCTGATATTAGCACACCTCATCCTTTGGGCTAAAAGGGCTAGTGTCTGCTGCCAGAAAAACTAAGTCATTATATTATAGTCATGAGATCGACTCCCCAACCAATTGACATTTTATGGAGAATGAAGCGGCCAATATCAGTTTGTTGTTGTGGCAGATATGAACGAAATCAAAAGCCCAAATATTATGATGGATAGAGCTCTGGTCTATTTTTATGCAACCATTTTGCTATGACAGGTGTGTGCCAGCCCTGGTCTCCTACTAAGGAATGGACACTGATGGAGTGGAAACAAGCAGCCTTAACTAATCTAGTAATTTGCCTTTCTAAGTTTCATGCATAGTTTGAAATTTTGGTCAAGATGGCCAAAAATTTGCGGAACTTTGGTTTTTTTTTTTTTTGGAGGGGGTGGCTTAAATTTTCTTATCTTTTGATCCAAAGTAGTTCGTAGTCGATTTCATCAAAACCCAAATACATATTCTTCTAATATTTGGAAGAATCCACGCTAGAGAAAATGATGTCGGGCAAGTGGTAGAAGACTTCATGGAGTTATTGAATCATCATAAGTCCAAACGGAAAGCATAAAAGCACTTAGAAATTATGGGTCTCGGTATCAGAAACGCGCAAAATTTACATGGTTGACTGGAAACGTAGAGATATTCAAGAACCATAGCTTTGCTATGAAATTTCACTTTTTTTTTTGCCAAATTCCTTCGTTTAAGCTTCGGAAACAATAATTTTATTATTTTTAAGGTTTTGTTTTAGCAATTACTATAGTTATAAAAGTCAGAATTGCGCACGGTCGACGATTCTTTCTTGGTTCCAGTCTTTAGTATTAATAGTTTCCGTGTTTAGTTCAGCTTTTATCATTTTTAGCTGTTTTGCTCATTTTAGTCATTTTAGTGTTCTGCAATGAGTAGAACTCATTGCCTGTTTAAAAAGTTGTAATCCATAGAGCAAAGGGAGTTTTTAGAATGATATTATAGTTTCTTAAATATAATTTCTTTTGTTCCTATTGTTTTCGTATTCTAAGGAATCAACAAGATAGTGAAAGGTTGTGTGATTGGTGAAGTCAGAGTCATCTATTAACACTCGCTGCATCAGGCACCATAAGAACAAGATTTTGGACTTGTAAACCATAACCTCCTATATGGGTGCATCCCCCTCCAAAACTTGAATGGCCATTTTAGAAGCAAGTCCTACTTGACTCAGTACTCACATAGTTCACACACAAAAAAAGCCTCTTTCAATAAGAAGAACAAAATATTAGAGACATTTCATGAATAACTATGAATGTTCTTGTTAGTCACATAATTATCGGCCCATTCAATATGTGAGATTATGTGAACCATCACTTTCTAAGTTACAAACAATGCGTGCTAGCTATATGAAAAATGAAAAGCTACTTCTCATGAGTAAGGCAGCAATTTCAGAATCAATCCATCAACATGGCCAACTTGTCACTTTTTTACGGATCAGGGTTAAGTTTTGGATCCATTAATTCTATTTTCCCAACCAATTTTACGACCGGGATATATTCTGTAGGCCCAATTTAATTAGGCAAATCATTATACATAATTTTTTTGTAAGGATACTTATTTATCTAGGTTAAGAGTTAGGTTAGTGCAAATGTGGCTATATAACCACCACACCGACAAATTCGAACCCGAGTCATTCCATAAAAAAAAGATACATGACTTATCACTGGCGGAAACTAAGAGGCGTATAATACATAGTTAATTATATTAGAGATAATTTTTAGAATACAATAAAGTGTGATAATGTGAGATGAGATGCACTTTATCAGCACTTGCGTCACCCAAAGAAAATAAGATTGAAAGAAGAAAAACTCAAACTAAGGTCCAATTTATACCATGATAGAAAAGAGAATTATTAATAATCTTGGATGAAGCAACTTCAACCCCCCATCATACTAGCTTTAGCTTGTGAGGCTTCCATATTCAAATTGTAGAATGGTAAACCAGGCTTGTAAGTTTCTGTGCGTACCTCAGATTCAGTTCTGAGTTGTATTTATTCAACTTGTTATAAATTTCAGCAACCATTTCTCAACTTCCCTGAGGGGACTTCACGTTGAATCTCCAGAAGAATGCAGATATCTGTCCCTCCCATTCAGGGGCGGAGCCAGGATTCCCTTGCAGGGGGCTAACAATGGGGGTTTGGGGTCGTAGCCCCGGATTATTTTTTTTAAGGCCAAGTTGGCTGGCCATCGGGTATGTTTGTGTCCGTTTTTAAGGAATATATTTTTTCTCAGAAGGTTGGGGGGCTAGTGCCGCCCATCCCGTCCCCCGGTTCCGCCTTTCTCACAAACTACGCCCTGTTATTCCTATAGGGAAAAAAAAAATCAAAATTTCAGGGTGGCTGAAGCCCCCCATGTGGCTCCGCCCCTGCTCCCATTGGACTAAATTTCGCGAACTTATCTTCATATGCCCATCTCAGAGTTCATTTTGAAGCTGAACAAAACAAAAGAGTGCAGATATCTTCCAACCAGTCCTGGTAACTGTTACTTGTTCATCATCAGCTTTATAACAATGTTTCCATTGTAAATGTAGAAATTAGAGTGTGTGGATGATTCAATTACTAGACCCAAATTTCAAGCTTTTCTGGCAGGTCTATTTTCAGAAGCTGTGGCAAGGGTAGAGCATGTAACAACTGCCTGTCTTGTACATGAAACAAATTTGCAGGTTAGTCATGTGATGCCCCACCATTTGGTAGGTCTGATGCGAACCAAATGTCCATCCGATCAAATGATCCCAACCATATTATTGTTAATTGTCGTCATGATGGGACGCATTAATCGCAACCATATTATTGTTAATTAGCTGCTGCTGCCTCCTCTTGTGCTTCAATTACTGTATGTGAGCAGTTCCAAAACTTTTTCGATTGCTCTAAACTAGAGGTGAGAATGAGTACTTGCTCCATACTTCCTATCAGTCTCCTGCTAGGCGTTTTTTGTGTGCAAGGACTTCTCAAAACATGGATTAAATAGAAAATTGCAGATCAAATCACAAAGATATGCCTCCAGTAGTGGGAAGAACTTCAATCATTCAAAACAATGTTTGCCTTAAATTTGCATATTATTTCCTTCTAAATGGTTTTCTTAATCGCGCCAAAATAGGTCTCTGGTGGTGCCTGGAACAGGACTCATTGATGGGCAATCAAAATCATCAAATGCTACTCTATAAATTAGGTTTATCTTAATGAGTTTAAGATATCCTTGAAAAGGATCTGTAGTAAGAGCTGTTGATTCAACTGTCATCTACCTCATTACATTCTCTAACAATTTTTCTCGTGTTTTAAGAATAGCTCAGATACTTGTATTAGTGGAATTGCAGATACTTGTTTTAGTGGAATTGTAGATAGTGCTTATGATACTTGTTTTAGGATCCGTTCTTTTGCAGGTACTTTGCAAGTATTTTTGTTGGATAATATGCATTTTGTATCGTGCTTATCATCTCTTGGGTTGCAATTCTTGTAAGACTTCAAATGCAGCAAAACCAATGTTTTCAAATCTCATAAAAATTTATAAGACTTTAACCTCGTTAGAAATCTTGACAAAGTGACTCAAATTTTCTAAGTTCCATAAAAAGTGCAAGTGCCAACTTTTACAATTTTCAGTAAAAGAACGGACGTTAATGGAATTCTCTGATAGTGCTTACTTCTGGGAAAAAAAATAGAGAAATAAGTAAGCTGAAATACATAGCCTGTGCAAATGGTGGCTCGTGAGGGAAGGTGAGAGATCGGTTGTAGGCACTTTCTGGAGGTATCCATACTTTTATGGCGAGTTTTTCAGTTACAAAAATTATTGAAAACTTCATAGCCCATTTCATCGGAACAATACTTCATGCTTCCTAACCCAATAATTTAACCCCATTCTGTAGGAATCAAGATAAATAATATAAATTAATGATCAATTATATTTTGGGCATGCAATTGACGTATTTAAGCCAAAATGAGAACTTGTTCGCAATATAATGGTCCACCCACACTGCACCGTGGCAACGGAAGGTGTAGGGAGTAAGAAACTGAATGCTAAATGGCATAACCATAACAAATTCTAGCAGGAATTTGTAGTTGTTATTTCATTATTTCAAGCAAAATATTCAAATAGCCATCAATACCCAATATACACTGCTTTCTGAACAATGCTATTAAAAAAACTAATACCAGAGATGTAGAAAAAATCTGAAGCTACCATTTATGGAAAACTTCTAAAAAATTTCTTCCCTGCAGAAGCGTGTAAAAACTAATAGCTACAACATAATTACAGAATTAGGAACATCTATCCCTTATATCTTTCCCTTGGAGGAGATTAACAATGCAATCCTATGCAGTAGTTTAGAGGCACTGCCGTCATCCACCGGAGAAAGAGGGGAGGTCCATTCCTGAAAATTATGGAAGGACCCTGTAAAGTCTGTGAAGAGTCCATCAACTCCTATTTTGTTTATCCAGTAATCATATTCTGCGTATGGGTCTTCATGGAAGTTGAAGTGTAAGAACGAGTTCTCATTCCGGTAAGTGTAAGGGTGCACCTGAAATGGAATAACAATTGAACTTACTATCGAGCTCTTTAAGATTTCAGCCAACAATTCTGTGTATAATACATGGCAACTACAGCCAAAATATCTATGTGAACATATCTAAAAGAAAAAAACATATCAAGGATATATATTAAAAGAAAAAGACATATCAAACATGACTAGGGTCCTGAGAAGTTGAGCTGATCAAACATGTAAAGGATATAGATTTACAAGAAAAATGACTAAAATTCCTTTTGATCACTCTACCTTGGTTTCTTCAAAAAGCTCACTTGCACGGATCATTCAATTTTTTTGAACTCACCAAGTTGATAAACAAAAAAGTGCAATTGGAAAAATCAACAAATCCGGAAACCATTTTGAGGACAAGTTGGTTGAGATAAAATCAAGTTTACTCACACATTGTAAGTCAAACTTCCAGAGTTTTCTGAGGGTGTGTTCGGTTGGGAAGAAAGTGAATAAAAGAAAAGAAAATAAAATAAAGTAAAAGAAATGAAAAGTGAGTTTTCTAGGGTGTGTTCGGTTTGGGAGAAAAGAAATTCAGAAGAATAAATAATTTTCCTAAATTGTCCTTGTTAAATTATTATATTTACATGCTAACATAATTTTTGATGTGACATTTGATAAGGGCATTTTGGGAACTAAAGAAGTAACTTTTCATTTTCTTGCAAAATAACCACCTTTTTCACAAGAAAAGTTTTGAGAGAAAACACGGTTTACGAGGCATTATTTTCTCAAGAAAGTTGAACATTCTTGTGTACCGAACAGAAGAAAAGTTCAACTTTCTCTTGTATTCCTTTCTATCACTTTCCACTCAACCGAACACACTTGACGTTTGAACACATTATACCCGTAAACAGTCCCAGAAATTGAGAAAACATTGAATAATAATGCAAATTATTGCTTAATTATCACTTCTATACCTAATATCTCTCACTTAATTTTTCTTGTTCTGTTCATAATTTTAGGGTGCTGCTACGTGCACACCAATAAATGCTACTAAACACCAATACACTAATATATATTAAAAGAATCGAAAGAGACAAAAATGTCCCTGTCATCTTCATGCTTTCGTCTCCATCCCAATGCTCTGCAACACAGAAGGGTTGTGGGATGTCTGTTGAACGTGGCGTGTTCTTTCAACTCACCAAAGGCCTAGCAAGAATATGGTAACAGCAACACCGAAAACGGAGAGCCAATGAAACATGCAATCTTTTCTCGTGCACTTTCAGAGAATGGAGGTCCGCCTGAAGTCTAAAGATCGGGGGTTTCAGTCTGAAGTCGAGGTCCCCTCAACACTCACGAACAGCTGAATATTTCGGTTATCTCTAGGATGAAGCCCATTGTTAGGGAAGATCGGGAGGTCCCCTGGATGGATACCGGCTGTAATGCCGGAGAACCACCAGAAACGCAGGAGAATAAAGAGGGAAAATTTTCTTTCCTGGCTAAACATCCAAAAGCTTGCACATCATGGCCTTAGCAATTTGTGTTTGCTTAAACCCCTTTCGTGCTGGCAAAAAGGGGTTGTATCGTGGTTGGAGAAGAAAGAAAGAAAACATGGGCATTTTTGTCTTTTTAATTTTTTCAGTGTATTACTTGGTGTATTGGCGTTTAGCAAGAAGATAATGGTCTGCACCTAGCAGCGCCCTAATTTTATTGTCAGAATACATCATAAAGGTTCATTTTCCAAACATGGTATATTTTTGGTTGGGAAAGATTTTTTTTTACCGAAACAATCCAGGATATCTATCCTAATCGTATAGAGATTTTCCAACACGTGGGGGCAAATGGCTACTACTGATCTGGACTGTCCAAAAGTTGTGCCAGCCTCTACATCGGCCATGGACCAAAAAACAACGAAATCAACTGGCAATATTTACCACCTAATTGCACATGTTGGATCCTAGCAAAAAAGAAGGCTCTTATTTGGACACTTGAGGATCATCCTTAAAGTATAGATATTGGTTTTTGGCCAATTCAAGAGATGGCCCGACATTAGAATGACCCAAGCACATCAGGTATCCCTCAGTGATATTGGACATTGGACAATTGCCCTAATGTTAAATATTGTCTTAAAACCTCACAATCAAATGGTTGTGATTAGTACAAAGAGTATGACCTCCAGTTAGTGCCTAATGGGACCATCTAGATGCTGTTCCAAATTCCATGAGCTAGGAATTACAGTAAGGGCAATAAATGAAGCCTATTTTTTGTTTGGTAATGTAACAGACTTCACTATAATTTGTAAGATAAGAAGGGTTATACAGGGCCTTAACAAAAATATTGAAGTAAAAAAATGCAATATTATATCATATACGTATATATACAAATATATACTGATACATGAATGAATTATATATATATATATATATATATATATATATATAAGTTGGGGAAAGGACCGATTGTTAACGGTAGTTATAACCATCATAACAACTTATAGCACTCGGTCATTACTGCCATCATAACCATAATTTAAACCCAGCTATGGACACATGTTTTACATTGAGAACTTACATACCTGTAGGTCATGAGCATGTGCTTTGGAAACAAGATCAGTAGGTGTCAACAAATAATTATCTGCTACAGGGACAACTGTATCCTTCCAGGGTCCAATCCCAATTACATACTCCTTTATGAATTCAAGATAACTATCTGAAGTGATCTCCCAATAAGACTGCACATAGCCAATGGTCATTTTATCCTATTAGGAACAATCAAACAATTATAAATTTTACAATAAAGAGGACATCACATAAAAACGGATAGCAAGAAAATAATCACAATATGTCCCCTTATTTAAAATCTTTCTTTGTTCGTTATTTTAAAAGGTAAACATCTTAAATAATTTAGAATAACAAATTAAGTAGGAAAACATTAATATGATAAAATGAAAAGTAGAGCTACAAACACCTTAGCATGACTCTCATCTTACCATGACTCCTACAGACTGTAAACAGCCATGCTGGGATGCACAGATATAGACATGCAAGAGTCCAGCCTGTAGATCGTTGGTTCCAACATTCACCAGATAAGTTCATCTGATCTATAGATTCTATTTTGAAACATTAGCCATACTCAAGGTTTTAATTAACTATTACGGGTTCCGTAATGGTTCCTGAGGAAACCGTTGTGTACCGGACATTAATGGAACACGTATATTACAGTCACAACTCAGTAAGTTACAAAATTAGAAACACATATTATGAGTCACAAACACATACATTATACAAATCAGACTCCTCATCGTACGAGGATCATACGCTGAAACAAGTCAGAGATTCACAAACAGTTGACACATATATTACAATACTATTCTCATAAGTCATAACTCATTACTAAACTTCTGTCTAGAAGTCATACTTTTCATCTAAAGAGATGTATTGTGCTACCTCACCAATAGAAGTATAGAAACGT
>JABCRI010000976.1:35000-84990 GCA_015143295.1 Tetracentron sinense
GTTCATAGTGATTTTGTTGAAATAGTTTGGAGTTAGGACTAAGAGCATAGCAGCAAAAATAGTGGCTCATAGTCATAGTTATATAAGAAGCTATGTGAGGTATAAAAAAAGGAGGGCAAATTATAATGATGATCGTTCTTGAATACACACATGGAGCAAGCTTCTAGTGTGTATTGGCTGTTTATGGAAGCAAGAAATACAAAACCTAACAGCAGCAATATATGTTAATTTCCAGTATCACAAGGAAGGAGCATCCACATATCCCAAGCGTAAAGGAAGGGAAGTTGAGAAGGGCATAGATTTCATACCAATGAACCAACCAGTGGTATTTTCCCCTTGGACCTCATAGGTTCTTTTCCGATTAGCAAACTGCTTATGTTCTGAAATATCAGTTGTATCATCAAGGGTTACATCATGAAAGCATATAAGGACACCATCTTTAGAGGCGAGGATATCTGTTTCTATAAAATCTGCACCCTCTTCAACAGCTCTCTGCAAGAAGCCAAATTTTTAGGGACCTGTTCGTTCTCTGATAGAAAAATTATTTGACTTATCAAATGAATGAGCAACTTATCAAATGAATGAGCACAAAAGAATTACAATCCCAATAGTTCACCTTCTCATTGTGGCAAAAGATAATAAATTGATATGTGGAAAGATAACTAAAAGAAAAGTAGAACAACATGTTCATCATTTTGTAAAAAAAAGGAGTGAATTTAATTTTTATGAACAAAGCTGATTTTTTAAACATTCAAGTCTCCATGTGCAACTTGGCCAGCTCTGAAAATAATAAGACAATCTAGTAACTAGGCCTAGTTGTTTAACATTTACATATAACTAGACATCTACAAATCTGGGTAAGTGAGTTGTACTGATTCACACTGAAACCAGCATGACTAAGATGAGTCTTTTTGTGTGTTATCGAATGATTAAGATGACTCACGAAACCATGATTTTGACACTTCTGTAGAACATATGAACATAAAAACTAAGCCAGAAAAAACAACAACAAAAAAACAAAAAAGAAGAGGTGCATTTTCTCAAAGCCTCAACTATACAAACTAAAGCAGAAGTACGGTAAAAAAAAAAAGGAAGTGAACTCAAATGTATACCATGTATGCAGCAGCAGTTTCTTCCGGAAGCTCCCCATTTGAACCTCGATGTGCAATATTATATGGCCGAGATGTTTGAAGGGGCTGTCTATTGCTATCAGCCATTTTGCTCGGAAGTGGATAGAAAGGCCTTCCAACACATCCGCCGATGAATAGTACAAATAGAAAAGGGACAAAGCCTGCCAAGTGCCAGTATCAAAAGAATCAATTGATTCCATCACACAAAATAGGAAATTCCAAAGCGATTTAACCAACATTCTATAGACATTGTCATAAATACATATAAAGGAAGATCAAACTCTGTCTCCTATTGACCAAAATTTATAACACTATCTTTCCCATGCCGATCAGAAAAATATTATAACAATATATGTTTTGTATTGGGCTAAATACCTTCACAAAAGGGCACTCCAAAATAAATATATGACAATAAAAGAACAATTAACGATATTGAGAATCGCTTAGCTAAGAGGCACTACAGAGTCTTTTTTGAAAATAGTCAAAGTCTCCCATGTGCAAGAGATATGACAGCACTACCGTTGACATTCAGTTCAGCTCGAGAGTCAGATTCTCTCTGGTCTTTCCTACAAGCTTGCACTAATCGGCGAAAGACGAGGTACCTAACCTCAATTAGGGTCTGTAATTATCAATTTATCCTATAGTCCCAATTGGATGATTAAGAATGTGTAATTGACGTACCAATCCCCTACTGTCCTACAATCCCATTTATAGATGGATTGGTCCCAGACCTATATCTACATGAGCAGATTGATCCCCAACATGGTAATTGTAGATTGTAACTATGGCCTATAAATTAAAATGTCAAAATAAAGAAAATTATCAAAAAGCTACCTCCTTTCAGTGGACAAAAAAATGTTATAAATATCAACCCAACATGAATGTTTCAACACAAACAAAAAAACTTCCTTTACCAAATTGTAATTTAAGGCCAGTATGATCATTTCAAGAGCATTGTTCATTAAGCTGAAGAATCTACTATTGCCCCACTAAAATTAAATAAATTCCCATATAAATACATGTACATGTACATGTAACATAGTAACATAAATAAACATCCATACACATATATAGCATTTCCAAGCTACAAGAACTCAAAGGTCCAATTGAAAATAGCATTTCAGCGGTTTCAGCTATCAATGTCCAATTAGAATTAACAAATCTATCAAAAATGAACTTTCTTAGTGTTCATCAAAACCTCTAATTCAATCAGAGACAACGCTAAATCCAAAAGAACAGAGGAAAGCGCGTCAAATCTAAGAGACAAGAGATGAAGAAACATAAGCAAATTAACTGGAGAAACTCCAGAAATATCGAGAATTACAACCAAGAAACCATCGATACGAATAGAAACGGTGCAGATGAAAAGAGATTCGATCAATCAAAGCAAATAGAACTGAAAATGATGGGTTAGGGTTAGGGTTAGGGTTAGGGTTAGGGTTTCGTGTTCTGGTTTTGCTGCTTACGTGAAGTAATCATCGTCTTCTCCCTTTCTTTCGTCCTCTGCTTCTCTTCTTGACCTCTCTCTATATATATATATAGAAAGCACCTATGGGCTTTTTCTTTAAGTGGTCAAAGTCAGTAAGCTCTTAAGAACCATAGATTGCGAGATCGACGGTGATGAAACAGAGGAGACAATGCAAGTTGATAGTTTGAGAAACAGGAAATCATTTCTCTACTACTTTATACTTTTCTTTTTTGGAATATTCGGTAGAAATCCTGCCTTATTGGGAGTTTAAAATATGGCATAAAAAAATAAAAATAAGTAGTTGTTTGGTATAAATAAACGGACACAAACCAACCAGTCGTTAGTCAAGAGTCCAAACCTGCTGGAATTAGTTGCGTGTTTGTGTTTACCTTAACAAAAACAATTCCCTGCTGGAATTAGTTGCGTCATCAGAGGGAGCCCACGTGTTTTTGTGTTTTTCCCACACTTTCTTCTAAACTTCCGTGGAGATCGAATCACAGCCCATTACGATTTGCGATTAAATTCTCTCCGAGTCTCTCTCTGAGTTCAATGCACCAACAAGTAGTGTTATTAAAACCGGACCGGATCGACCGGTTGAACCGGTAATACTAGGAACCGGTCAGGCCGTCGGTTCCGAAACCTCCCCAAATCGGTGTGTATTAAGAACCAGCAAAACCGGCCAGATCCAAGTGGTTCAACTAGGAAACTAAGGTTAAAAATCGGTAAAAACCGATAGAACCACCGAGAAAGGGAAAAATGAGGGAAAATGATTATTTTATAATAAAGTACAAGGTCGAACCGATGGAACCGAGAACCAGCCACTCTGTCGGTTCGATGCCCGACCCGGTTGTGAAAACACTACCCACAAGCGAGCACGTTTCATGTTTAACCTAAACTAATTGTGGTTAAGATTCACTAACCTTTGAGATTTAATTATATAACCTTAGATTTTTAAAAAAAATATATTAACCCTAAGACTTAAAAATTGTTAACTAGTGTTAAATATTTTAAATGTTTTTTCTTAAAAACCAAGGTTATATTGTTGAACTCTAAGGATCAGTAAATTGTAACCATAGTTAATAGGGGTTAAAAAAGGACACATGTTGGCACTATGGGTGTGATTTAACCGGGGTTGGCCCGTCCATTAAGCCATCAAAGCCTTTGCTTTAGGCTCCATTAAAAAAAAGAATTTTAAATAATATTAAAAAGGTCCCATTTAGATTATTAAATAAAATAAAAGGCCCATTTAGAATATTAAAAAGACCCCATTTATAGTTAATTTTTTTAATAATATAATAAATAAAAAATAAATAAAAGCCCTCATTTAAAATTTTCGCTTTAAGCCTCCAAATGGCTTGGGCCGGCCCTGGATTTAACTCTCAACGAGTTCAATAGTATCTAGTAAGGAACCCGTGGGATGCATGGAATATCAAAAAGAAAAAAAATGTGTATTACAATATTAGGTAGTGTTTTGAAATCTAGATCCATCGGATAAACAGTAAACCGAAAACTAGCTAGTCAACCGGTCCCCAAACCCCTTAAAACTGGACTTTTTTCGAAACTAGGTTGAAAATCGGGAACCAAAAGAATCAGTCAGTTCAACTGGAGAATCGATGGTAAAACCGGTAAGAACGGGTTAGGAAAATGTTGATTGGATTCGACTGTTAGATGTCAAAGTGGGTTTTGTGGGAGAGACGTGGAAAAGAAGGGTGATGGGACAATTCTTGATTGTTCGATTAGACCTTAATGTATCAAGGTTAACCCCTATTGCTATCCTTCTCTCATACTTACGGCTGTCATGGGTCAGATTCGAATCAGATCTGCCTAGATCCGAATCTGATCTGATTAAGAATCCAACAGATCCGAGATCTGTCGAATCATGAATTAATCAATCAGAATCTGATTATATTTTTAAGATCCAAATCTGATCCGATTAAAGTTAATTTTTTTATAAAAAAAAACTCTTTTAATAATAGAAAAATCTAATAATACCTTAATTTATTCTAATTAATGTTAATTTTTTAAATTAATACTTTATGCATAGAAAATCTATATAATATATTTAAAATGATTTAAAAAAGTTATTATAATCGGATCGGATCACTCTATATCCGGATCCGATCTGATTATAATCGGATTCCACTGATCTAATCTGAATCCAATCTGACGGATCACATATAGGGTCCAAAGTCCGATTCATTGACAACCCTACTCATACTAGTGAAATTGTTAGCATTTTTTTCTTTTGGTTGAAATTATATCATGTAACTAACACACACTCTCTAAACACACACACAGCTAGACCTAAGGTAGTCTTTTTTATCCTTATTGTTGAATATCATTCTATTAAATATGAGAGTATTTTGATATTTCATAAAATATAATAAATTGAATAGGAAAAAGAAGAATACTATAAAAGTCAAACATTATTTTTTATTCTCTCTTGTATTTAATGATCGGTCCCTTGTGAAATGATTAAACTACCATTTAAGTTTAGTGAGGTTTGATAATGAAGACAAAGGTAAAAATGTCACGGTAAAAGTTAACAAGTTCACACATTGAGTGAACATTAGCAAAACACACACACACATATATATATACTAGTAAAGGTGCACGTGCTTTGCACGTATAATTTTTTCATTTTAATAAAAAAACATAATTTATTTTTTGTTTTTTAAAAACTTTAGTTTTTAATATAGTTTTATTAGACGTTACTCTCCATATATATATATTGATTAATTTATAATATATTATTAGTATATTTTATTAGGGGTGTATTCAAGCCAAGCAGAGCCGAGCTCAGCTTAAACACATTTCAAGCTTGAAAACTCAGCTCGGTTCGGTTCAATTGAGTCAAAATTTCGAGTATGAGCTTGGCTTGATCGAGCCGGACTTAGTCGAGACATTGAGCTAGCTCGGTTTGTGTGCTCCCCTATATTTTATAGTATATATTTTAGTAATTAAATTTAAATATTTTTATATGTATTTAAATTTAATATTAGAACAAATTTACTAATAACTTATTATTTATGGTTCCTACTTATAGATGTATGATGATACGAAAAAAGAATATTACTTTATAGGTACTTAGGTGTTGATCCTCTAAGCATATCAATTAATTTGAATTCCGTAAAAATAAAAATAATGAAAATAAAGAGCAGATGCAATAGTTCAAAAAATATGCCTAGAGAAGGAATAGAGATCATCAAAGATGGACAAACACTTAGCTTGAAGAGAGCCTTCTAGATGCTAGTGTTGCATTGTGAAGTAGCTTGGACTCTTTATTTCCTGCAACAAAAAAAAAATGGAAAATACAAAACTCATTTAAGTTTTTGTTGAATATATAAGTATTAAGGAAGAGGGAGATTATTAGTTACTATCTAATTGTCCTATTTTCTTTTATTTTTCATGGTTTTACTCATTTAATTGAGTTACGGATTTTCTTGAGAAATACACACCATTAATGTGAAGGATTCACATGCTCAAGTAGAAGTTCATAATACACTCTTAGAGTTATACTTGTCTAATAACTTGAACTTTCCATCGATCTCACAAGTAAACGCTGGTTGATATCCCAATCTTAGATCAAGAAGCCCAACGGGAGGAACTACTATGTCTAGAGCAGAGTCTAAGGAGAAATTAATTTCCAACGATAAAGATTCAAAGAAGGAATACGTAAGACTCGAAAAGGGACTAGAACGCAAAAAAAAGTCACCTACGGAGATTTTGATGGTATGGCGGAGTCTCCATCCAATTTCGGTTCCAATGGCACCCCTCTTGATCGGAACGGTGGCCGGGGCCTACAGTCGATTTCCTGAAGAAAGAAAGCAACAAAAAAGAAACTATCGGATAGTGAAGATGAATAGTATCGGATCCGGATTCGATCCGAATATCCGATCTGTTTGACATTACTCTTGACTGGACCAACTTTTATGAAGAACCCGGTCCATAAAATTATGTATGCAATCTTTGGTACGCTATAATCAAGGATCCTCAATTCATCTATTTGCACTTGGAGCGATCAAGAAAATCCTCTACTCATCAACTCGCCATCCTCACAGGAAATTTAGAGGGGTCTTCTACCTACCTAGCTTCGTTGATGAGTAACCATGTCCAAGGTTGGACAAGGAAGAAGTTAATATCAAAGACGGGTCTGAACCACTCTACCCAATAGCATTACTTTCAGTTAATGGTTAGATCTTTATCCAAGCCAGCAACAAGGATATTCACGTTTGTAATCCCAGCACTGAGGAATTCATGACTCTCCCCAAAAGTAATCTACCCCATATAAAAGATGCCCAGATAATAGAGAGGCTTCATTAATAAGAACAACACAATATAGAGTCTTTATCCATAAAAATAGTAAAATATATATTTAATAGGTAAAAGTGGGTCTCATGGGTCTCAAAAATACTATACATTATAATTATAAACTATGTATTATAAAATAAAATTATAAATAATGAAGGGTAATTATGTTCAAGTAAAGTTTTGCATACTCCTTATATTTTTATTAGTAGAATGATATACTATTAAATAAAGAAATAGAGATGCCACGTGACATCCTATGTGTTCTCCATTTTACGATTCCAGTTAATTAATAGATCTTGCCAGTTATTTTGCCAAGCCAACTTTTTTTTTTCCCTCAAAAGACATCTATTCTCAAGCATTCCCTAGAGTTCTCTTTTCAAATGGTTGAATGTAACAACTCAAATTGACATGCCTCTTCTTTCTCTATCATTCAAATTGCAAATTTTGTTTCGCAGATGTCTAGGTTGGGGACATGAATCAATGAGGACCAACCTTAGGTTTGCTAATAGATATCCTAGGTATGTTAACTATTTTCCAAAAGAATATATTCTAATAATGCCCGGTGGGCTAATCAAACCCTATTTACTTCTGCCTGCTGTTTCTGGTTTTGTGGTTTTGCTCAGTAGTAATTAGTTCATTTTCAAAAAAAAAATATTTGCTACATCATTATTATATGCATTTTTTACTTATTTATTATGTTTCTATTTTTCTTTGTATTCCTGTGCTTCACATGGGGTGTTTGCTATATATATAAAAGTTTTAGTGAGCTACCATTCTAGAATCTCAACTTGTAGTACTATAAGACAACTCATCAAGATTCCCTAAATCTTAAGAGATAAACTTTCTGTTTATAACTCTGTTAGCTGTAATGCTCTAGCTGTAAATCTCCGTATGCATATCTTTTTTTAAATTTGAAATCTCTTGTAATATCTGAAAATCTCCGATGGAGATCTCTAAACATTATATAATGAAACGCATCAACCCAAAATGGGTAACAGAGACCATTATCAATTTCTCTAAGTTTTCAAGTACAACTTCTAGAATATCAAGACTTAGTTGTTTGGTATAAATCAATAGATGGTCAATAGATATTCCTTGATTTTTCCAGCCCCATTTTTTGTAATGAATCTCCCATTACCTGACATCTTTCATATTCGAATTTCTAAGGGAAAAGACTCCTAATCTTTTCCAGTTGTAACCGGTTTTGGCAAAGCCGATTACAACCCTAAGGTGGCATTGTGTCCCTTTTGGCATCCTTTAACTGTGGTTAAGATTCACTCACCCTTAGGTTCACCCACCTATCTTTGGTTTTCAGAAAGAGAGTTAGTGAATTTTAACCACGGCTAATATATATATTTATTATTTTTTTTCTAAAAACCAAGGATAGAGGGGTGAACCCTAGGGGTGAGTGAATCTTAAGTTAAGAGATGTCAAAAGGGACACGTGGCAACCTCGAGAGGCATAACTGGTTTTGCCAAAACTGGTTGTCGACTTACTGAAGTTATGGTGCCCGATAGCTCATCACCAACTACCCATTTAAAAACGACTTCAAATTCTCTCCAGTGGTAACCGGACTCCTTGGTGTGTCCCTATTGACACCCTTTAACTATGGTTAAGATTCACACACCCCTAGGGTTCACCCACCTATCCTTGCTTTTTAGGAAAAAAATATTAAATTTGATTTTTAACCCTAGTTAAATTCACTAACTCTTAGGGTTAAAAAAATTCAATTATTTTTAAAAAAATCAAAGATAGGTGAGTGAACCCTAGGGTGAGTGAATCTTAACCACAGTTAAGGCCGTCAATAGGGACATGTGCCAACCTAAGGGGCATAACCGGACTCCTAGGAGTCCAGTTACAACTCGAGAGAATTTTGAGTCTTTAAAAAGGAGTCAAATCATCTATGGTGATAACCGGATTTGGCAAATCCGGTTATCACTCCTAGAGGTCACCACGTGTCTCCTTTGACACCCCTTAACCATGGGTAAGATTCACCCACCCCTAGGGTTCACCCACCCATCCTTGGTTTTTTTTTTTTTTTAATATTAATTCTTTTTTTAAAATTAAAAAACTGTTTTTAGAGTTTTTTTAATATTAAAAACAGTTTTTTAATTTTAAAAAAAGAATTAATATTTTATTAAAAAAACAATGATGGGTAGGTGAACCTTACCCACGATTCAGGGGTGTCAAAGGAGACACGTGGCGACCTTTAGGGGTGATACCGGATTTGGCAAATCCGCCGGTTATCACCGTAGAGGATTTGGCTCCCTTTAAAAACACCCAACAATATCAATTCAAGAACAGGGAAAATCATTACTCTGACATTTCGTCTAGTTTGACTATTAGAATTCCATTTTTGTATAGCAAAGGTTTTCATTAGAAGGTTATAAGATATACTTGCCCTTGAGGGATTTCTCCTGACTCCAGTGATTCTGTGAAATTGTCTAGCCTAGTGTGTTAACCTGTTGATCAAGTACTACAAGGAACTACGAGACACGGTTTATTTGGGAAATGGAGAAGATGAAGCACGAGCAAAGAGGAAAAACAATAGAGATGCTCCGGCAACCGAGAAATCAACTAGTGTGAGTGGTGGAACTAAGTCTAAAACCAGATGTGGTGGAAGGTGTTGTAATAGAGTATATAGCTGAATTAATTATAAGTTTAGGTGTTACATATATGCTTTGATCCCTTCTCCATTAATGAATCTGTCATTGCATTCTTTTGCTGCCACACCTATCATGTTTCTTATCTCATGAACTCCACCAATTCTGTTAATCATAAGAGTATGGTTCCAGTCACATCCCGTGATCCCGTTTCAGATTAGGTTGCATTAGTTTCTTTATTTTTAGTTGTTTTTTCATGGGATCGAGAGTTTTAACAGTGTTGGGTTTTGACTAAGGGATGATGAAAATTTCATCCCAACATAGCCTAGGTCTTTTGGATGATTGGATAGAGGAGGAAGGAACATGTCTAGTAGAAGGAATGAAATTTCTACAGATATAACTTGAATGTGTGTGTTGTGAAATCCTCTACTGAGAGAGATGAAGAGTTAAGAGGAATAGACAAGTAGGAGTCAAAAAAAAAGTAAATTGACTGTTTACACGGGAAGAGAGGGTTGCGTGAATGGGTTGCCCTGATTTTAGAGGAGAAAGAATAGGTAAAAGAGAGGATAGAGAAATAAGAGATAGAGATAAAGTGTCTTTGTAAAAAGTTAATTAAGGTTTACATATGTGTTGGCTTTTAGGAGAAACGTGTTCCTCTTCAAGGAACGCTTCCGCGTTAACTATCATTTCCCAAAAAAAAATATTAATAGGCACTAAAAACAAAAAATTACTTTTAAATGTTATTAACTACACACTAATCACATTTGCATCTTCAACAACAAGATCCAAGATCGTAAATCTTATTCTTGGTGAGGTTTCAAGCAATAACCATCATCTGATGAGATAGAAGCCCAAAGATGTTTGAAACAAAAAAATACATATATGTTGTATGAAAGATGTGAGCATCGGATTTTCCGACCCACTTTCACATTTTATGGTTTGACTATGAGTCGCCACCTATTCATTCTAAGAGATAGGTCCCAGATGGTTGGATAAGGCAAATGGTTTAATCAGAGTTAGGGTAAGCGGTTCGATTAAGCCCTGGGGAAGGTGTTAGGCACCCCAGGACTCCCATTTTACAATGGTTACCTACTCCCTAAATTTAAGCCAAATTTAATCTCAAAATTTAATTAAAATGCCTAAATATTTAATCAAATACTAATCCAAGAAAATGAAAAAGCTAAATGGCTAGGGTTGAACCCGAGTAGGGTTGCCTACGTACTCACCATGTGAGATCAGACCAAGCGTAGTTCTGGCATATGAGCCCGTGCCAAGGCTAAGGGTGTGTGTGTGTGTGCATAAGGTGGTCAAGGGTCTAGCCTAGGGGTTAGGGTTTAGTTGACCGGGTTGGTCAAGTGCAAGGTCTAGGTCTAACCGCAGTTAGAAGGGTGTTAATCATGGTTGAGTAGGCTAAGCAAGATCTAGAAAGCATGTTTTTGGTCTTTTGGTATTTTTAGATTTTTTTTGGTATTTTGAGATTTTATAATGTTTTTGGTATTTTAAGATTTTATCATGTTCTTTTTTTTTTGGATTTTCATATAGGTGAGATTTTGGCAAACTTAACTAATGTCAAATTTAATTCAAGAGAAAGACTAATGAAAAGTTAGGCTAAAAGATTATATTTATGACATAAAGAGGGGTGTGCATTGTGAATAGTAAATGGTCTATTGCCAATACTTATTTTGTTGGATTGGTGTTGATAATAAATCAAATACCATTGTCTTTGATATGAGGCATTTTGGATAAAGTCCTCTTTAAGTCCTTAGGTCCTTAAGTCATCATTTATCCATTCAAAATAGAACATGAAGAAAAAAGAAAGAAATGAAAAAGTGACAAGTGAAGAAAATGAAAACTCATCATCTCCTCTCTAATGTAATCCCTTTACACGATTATGAATGATGTAATGAGATTCAACTATGAAAATTAGAGTGGTGATGAGTTTCCCAAATGATTCTAGAAGAAGGACTAGAATCAAAATAAAGAAACAAAATAAAAAGAGAGGTATAGTTTTAGCTTCCACTCTCTATGGGCCTACCCATATCCACACTAGTGGGTACATATGAAAAAAAGAAATATTTACACGAGAAAAAATATAAGACATCTCCTTTCTTTTGAGGTGGGATCCCTCTACACCATTAGATTGGTGTAGAGAGACCCAACTAAACTTGAGAAAAGAAAGGTCTTCCCAAATTATTCTAAAAGAAGACTACAAATAAAAAAAAAGATATGAACTAAAGAAGAAAATAAAAAATAAAAGGAAGAGTGCCTACTCCTCTAAGACTACTTCTCCAATGCTCCAAGAGGTGATGATTTTTTAGAGTCCACAAAGGAAAAGGGTTTGAAAAACTCTAGACTTTTAATCCTAGAATTCTCTACACACTCTAAACCTTGGCTTCTTCTAACTTTCTTCAAGACTAAAAAGAAATAAAAGGGGTGAGAGGAGGAAGAGCTAGGGTTTCCACTTGAGATTTTGGAGGTGGAAGAAATGGCTTGTGAGGGTCTTGTATTTATAGAGGTTTCAAGGGGTTGTGACAATTTGGTGATAAATAGAGGGTTGGGTGAGAAGAAGGGAGGTGATTGGTTGGTCAAAATTGATGTGGTTGGTGATTGGGTAATCAAAAAGGTATGTACTTGATGAGAGGTGATTTGGTGGTCAAAAGGAGTGTAAGAAAATTAATTGTTTTATAAGAGGTGTAAGAATGAGTGTAAGAGGTGTAAGAGAGTAAGGGAGGTAATTGGTTAATAAAAAAGGTGTGTACTTGGTGAGAGATGATTGAGTGGCCAAAAAGGTGTGTAAACACAAAAATGAGGTTGTTTGGGGTTTGAAGAAAAAATAAAAGGTCTTTTGTAAGAAAGTGGAAATTGGGCTTGGGTTTGTGGGTCTTGGATATGGGTTGAATGGATGTGGGCATGTGAACTAGATCTTATGGATCATGGGTTGTTAGTAGATGGGTCATGAGTTATGGTTATTGGACTTTGACAATTGAGCTTGGGCTATGATAATTAGGCTTTCACTAAAGCAATTGAGTTTTAGCTAAGACAATTGGGTAATTAGGCTTGGCTACTTGAGCTTGGGTAATGGAATTAAGTAATTGGGCTTGATTGAGTTGTTTGGGTACAAGTTTGGCCAAATGGGCTTGGGCCTTGGGTAAACCTTGGAGCATTTAAAGAAGGGGGAAGAGTGATAGGGGGTGCGAAAATAGGGTGCTTACAAAAGATACTGTTCTTTCCTAAAATATTGGGTTGCCTAACACCACCCTAATAAATATGCAGATTCTAACCCCTTTGCGGCTATTCTTTCTTCCTTCTCTCCCCCTTCCCATTATTATTATTATTATTATTATTTTTGAAGGGGTGAAAGTGACACCATTACTGCAGAAAGGAAGTAGAGGAATGGCTGACAAGGATATGCCTTAAGGGGTGTGCCACATCACCACCACCAGCATGCTTCACAAAATCCACCGGAGAGAGAACGCTGCCGTGACACACACATACTATACACACCTCCTCTCCTTTCCTGTAATTGTATAGGAACCCCTTTATTCTCCTTCCATTGGGGCCATCTCCTCTTGTAGACACGCTTGGCATCTCTACCACCACATTCCTCCCTTCTCCCTTCACTCTCTTGTCAACCACCTTATGTTTTTTAGATGAATTTTCCATCTCAACTCCTCCAAACTTGCCTGAATTTTTTGTTTTTGTTATTCCACGGGTGATTAACGGTTTCTGCTCAGTCAGGTCCGGCAACGACCGGACACTGGCCGGGCTTCTTGCGTCAGTACAACTGCTTGATTCTGTAATGCATTAAAATAAGTACAAGAACAAATGATTTAGGATATACAAACGTAATACGCTATGCAGTCATCTGGTGAGTTGAGCATATTATTACTCGAGAGATTTGAATATGGTCAATGTTGAGATCATTGTTCCAATCTTAGTGCAATGTATGAAGGAATATGCACCTTGTGTGCCTGGTAAATGTGCTCCTTACCTTAGCAAGTAGGGTATAAATTAAGCAATCAATATTTATCTTGCTTAATCATGCATGACAATGGATAAATGATATATATGGTAATCATACAAATCTAATTTTCTTCCTGCTTGAATAACACGAACCAAAAAATTGGGTCATGAGAAAGTTTAGAAAATACAGAGTTGTGTAATAAGGTGAGATGAGATATACTGATTCTCATCTCATCTTTACGTAGATTTGAAATTGAAATAGATTAGTTTCAAATATTAGATTTGATTAGGATTAGATATGATTATTATTATGATTTAATTAAAATTAGATTTGATTATGATATAATACTGCTTCTATCTTAAGACTCATGTGATCTCTATATAATTCTTAATGAGAAGTCATTGTAATTATCAAATCTATTCAATAAATTGCTTTTCTATCAATGCTCGAATAACACGAACCAAAAAAATGGGTCATGACTCAAATCAAAGCTAACTAGGTTTTGGTAGTGAAGTTAGAGAGTTGCCAATGAACCCTAAAAAGAATTCTGGTGAATCAACTCGAGCAATTTCCATCACTTGAGCTTCACATTATGAAAGCTGTGAAAAGTTGTGAGGGTCTATGTTGATTTCATCCACGGTGCATTGGATATGTATAATTGGTGCACAAAATTGCCAATTCCATCCCTAATTCCAATTTTGTCGTTTGGAGTGCATTACAAAAAGAATGGAATTAGAATTTGTCAATTGCATGGATTTGATGCAATGATTTCATTGGCCAGATGAAAAGAATTCAAATGCCTACTGCCTCTGTACTGTTAAGGAATTTGGGGAAACGCAAACTATAGTGAAAATCTCTCTAAATGTTGACTATGTCCTTCAGCTTGTCGTTACTAATCGTCAACTAAGAATGGTAATTAGCAGTATCAGTCAGTTGGGTTTATGCCAGCACAAATCTGGCCCAATTAGGCCAAATTATTAATTGGGCCACGCGGTTATTGTCCAATAACCAAAAAAATGGATTGTTTCGATATTTTCAATAATCGGATGGGGCCTAAGATGACCAGCCCAATTAGAAGCCTAATCAAATAGGCCTTGGGCAGGCCGGCCAACTTGATTAGAAGCCTAGTCAAATGGACCTCAAGCCCTAAGGACCTAGGCCCAAGCCCATCCAAATAAATAATCTGGGACTAATTGACACCACAAGTGAACAGGAACCGCTTCAGATTTCAATGATTCATGCAGGCCCACACACGCACATCCATTATGGGGGCAGTGATTAGCACACCAAGTATTTAACTATGTAGTCAAATGTCATGGCCATGTGTCTCTTGATGTGTGGCAAAAAGGGGGGCATGAACCAATAAGGACTGCACAGTAGACTACATAGTCTAATTTGACAATGAGTTAAGCATTTTCCCTATCCGGGGCAGTGATTAGCATACCACACATTTGACTATGTAGTCAAATGTCATGGTCACGTGTCCCTAACACTCTTTTAACTATGATTAAGCTTAAGAAGATTAAAGTTAATATTTTTTTTTTCCTTTTTAAAAACATTCCTTAACCATGGGAGTGAGTGAATCTTAACTACAATTGATGTGTGATAACAAGGGAGCATGGACCAATACTCTCTTAACTATGATTAAGCTTAAGAAAATTAAAGTTAATATTTTTTTTTTCTTTTTTAAAACATTGTTTAACCCTGAGAGTTAATGAATCTTAACTACAATCGATGTGTGGTAACAAGGGGGCACGGACCAATGAGGACTGCACATTAGATTTACATAGACTGCACATTAGTCTAATGAGGCAGTAAGTTAAGCATTTCTCTATCCGTTATACCCCAAATAATTCACTAGGATTAAGACCCAAAAGCATTCACAAAAAATTCAAAGATATTTAAGTAGTCCAATTGCAACAACACGTTTTAATCTCTATAAACGGATGTTACTTGGTTTTGTCAGTTAGTCTCTATAAACAAATGTTACCTGATTTGTCGGTTCAAATTCGGGTTTGCGGTTCGTAGTTCGCTACTCTAGAATGAACCCGGTTTGTTAGGGGTAGGACGAGATAATTCATTTTTTGGTTCGTTTAAGATCTTTAGTTTGGTTCGTTATTTAAGCATGTAAAACAAATATATATTTGATATATATATATCTTTTAACTATGTAAATAATATATTACAAATAGTTATTTGAAAAATAAGAAAAAAAAAATGTTTAAATGGTTTGTGAGCTTAAAATATAAATTTGTCGAACTTAAAGAAAAAACATTAATGAATTTAAATAAAAAAATTTGACAAACTAAGAATTTTTTTGAAACCACTGTGTGGTTCCTTCACATATGTGGTTCCCTCGATTTCACGAACCAATCTGAACTGAACCGTTCGAGTTCGTTTCGTGGTTCGCTGTAACATGTAGTCAACTTGTTAACCCTGCAATAAACTAATGTTTTAAAACCGAATTTATGCCATTCCCTAATTTCTAAACCAGATTAACATGCACCTAAAATAAAATAAATCTAACAAATTTGTGGTACCTTGAACTGATCTGCTCTCAAATTCAGAAATCTCAGAAGAGATGCTCCCTTGCGAGGCAGCACCAGCCAGAGCGTCACCATTAATTTTGTTTCTTGTATCCATCCCACGACCAAGAACAGCTCCTCGCGCAGCAGAAGCCCAACTAGGCAGCTGAAATGGCGGTTCCACGGAGGGAAAGATTTGCTGCTGTTTCCCAGCTACAACGCTGCCCGTATTACCCGGGCAGCCCTCGACCTTTCCGGTCAAATTCATGGCCATTATATCTTCGTCCTCGCAATTTCTCTCCCAAGGAGCTCGATCTTTGCAAGCCCTGAAATTCCTCTGCTTCTCTGATCGCTTCCTCTTGCGTCTCAGTGACTGCAACTCTTTTCGCTTCCTCCACTCTTCTTGATCAGTCTCTGTGGGTAGCGAACAAGTCCTTATTATGAGAGCAGGATATGCAACGGGTAGCGAAGCAGCGCCATCATCGTTCCTCACCGGAGTCATTAAGCCGGCGATCGACGATGAACGGACGAGCTTCTTCTCTCTTGGGTCTACTCCAAAACGACCACCGAAAGAAAGCCCAAGATTTAGCTCCATCTCTTCAGTATCTTCGTTAGCGGCTGCGAAGTCGGTCAGGCGGTGATTCCCGACTCTGTATCCCTGCAAATGATCTCTACTATATCCATTTCTTTGCAAAGAACTATATTGGACTTGACTAGCTTCACCTTCCTTTGCTTCTTCATCCATCGCGTAAAACAAGGTAAATCGCTTCTGCTAATTTCTTCTTCCGCCGAAATAACAACTCTTTGATCCCCAGATGCAGGAATTTGATTATTAAGAAATTTTCAGCTCAAGGGAAAAAAAATTAGCAGAAAAGGCAAATGCATGTCAGAGACCGGCGAGTTTTTTTTAAAAAAAATAAAACATTGAGGAGATCAAAATCCAAGAAGCAAGTACAGAAAGGCTTATATTTTCATATTTTTTGATCCATAGTAGTTTGCATATCGATTTCATCAAAACCCAGATACATATTCTTCTAATATTCGGAAGAATCCCCACAAGAAATTGCCTGAAAAACAGAGAAAACCATGGAAGGATAGAGAAACAGAGACAGAGAGCTTGACGAAAGAAAAAAAAGAATACTGTATCAACAATGAAATATATGATTATGATGATTTGGCTCCTACTTAAAAACTTCGAAAATGCTCTCGTGGAAAACAAGAATCACGCCTAAATTGCCACGTGGCAAGCACGGGTCTCAGAAGCTTTATCCCCTTTGTAATAGGGACGTATTCTTCTCCAGTTGTAACCGGTTTTGCCAAAACCGGTTACGCCCATGAGGTGGCCACATGTCTCTTTTGACACCTCTTAACTATGGTTAAGATTCACTCACCCCAAAGGTTCATCTACCTATCTTTGGTTTTTAGAAAAAAAAAAATAATTTTTTTTGTTAACTGTGGTTAAAATTTACCAATTCCTAGGGTTAATTTTTTTAAAATATTTTTTCTAAAAACCGTGGGTGAACCCTAGAGGTAGGTAAATCTTAACCACAGTTAAGGGATGTAAAAAGGGACATGTGGTGACCGCAGGGTTGTAACCGGTTTTGCCCAAAACCGATTAAAACTGGAGAAGATCACCGGTCTTTGTAATGGGACGTATTCTTCTCCGGTTGTAACCGGTTTTGCCAAAACCGGTTACGCCCATGAGGTGGCCACATGTCTCTTTTGACACCTCTTAACTATAGTTAAGATTCACTCACCCCTAAGGTTCATCTACCAATCTTTGGTTTTTAGAAAAAAATAATAATTTTTTTTGTTAACTGTGGTTAAAATTCACCACCTTCCAATCAATTTTTTTTTTTAATGACTCGGGACTATTCCTCCTCACTCTTACAAACCCTTCGAATTATGGTTCAAAAAATTAACCACCTTCTATGATTAATTTTTTTCTAAAAACCAAAGATAGATGTGTGAACCTTAGGAGTGACTAAATCTTAACCATAGTTAATGGAAGTAAAAAGGGGACATATGACCCCAAAAAGAGGGGAAAAGGGGGGATGAGACGGTAATTCTCCTCCACCCGTGGAGGTGACTATATTCCTTTTTTTTTTGGGAGTAATTTAGATTGACTTCCATGAGGTTTGGTGAAGATTCACACGTCATAAGGTTAAATAATCTAATCTTAATTTTTAGGAAAAAAAATTAATCTTACTTATGAGTCACTTACTCGTGGTTAATTTTCTTAAAATATTTTTTTTCTAAAAATTAAGGCTATATTATTTAACCTTAGGGATGAGTGAATCTTGACCACAGTTAATTAATGTCAAAGAGGAATAATGTCAAAGAGGACATGTGATGAGCTTGGGAGCAGAATCGAGTCAAGTCATTGAGCTAGCTCGGCTTGTGTGCACCCCTAGCCATAACAACATGTTTTCTCAAGAAATGGAGGGTAAAATTGTAAAAAAGTAAACGGTGTTAACTTGATAAACATGATAGGGGAGAGCAGTGTTCTTATAGAAACTAGATGGGAGGTTTGTGAAATTTCACCAAACCTCAGGGGAGGTGAGTATAATTTATTATTATTATTATTATTATTTATTTTTTTTGAGTTCTAATTAGACTTAATTTCCACCCTAAATTTCAACACATCGGGAAAATAAATAAAATAAATGTTTCATTACCTAGGTGATCAGTTTTTTATTTTCCATTTAATTTTTTAAATTTAGGGTTCTTGCATTGGTTAATGATGACGAGGAGACCGCTAGCATCCGTGGAAAGTCGTCACATACATTGTTGGGCACGAATGAGAGAAGATCCCATGTCTTTTTGTAGCTGCCTAACCATGAATTTTTTACACGCTTGGACATCTTCACGTCTCAGACTCAGTTCACCTCTTAGGAATCAACCAAAGCCAAGTATTGTGGCCTGTGAGTATGTTGTCAATGGTCCGGATATGAGCGGGTAGAGGTACAACTAATCACGGGTGAGTTAGGATTTCCTTGTAGGGGCTACAAATGGGAGAATGAGGGTGTAGCACCTAATTTTTTTTTTTAAGGCTAAGTTCTTGCCATTTCGTCTGATTGTGTCCATTTGGAAAGTGTACATTTTATGAGTTGAGAATAGTTGCTCTCTTGCCAATAGTTATATCATCTTAAATTCAATAATAAAGTATAAAATTTAAATAAAAAAAAATTAATTCATGGGTAAATGTCCCCTTGTCATGGCTATGCTCTCTTAAATTAAATAAGATAAAACTTAGTTTTTTTTTAGTGATTAGCCGATCCCGCATTCGGATGGGTAGTTAAATGTCTTCTCATCTTGTCCCCCATTTAACTATGGTTAAGCTTAAACAATTTAAAATAATTTGTTTTCTCTAAAAACTAAGTTTAAATGAATGAACATTAAGGGTGAGTGAATTTTAACTGCTGTTAATTGGTTATAAAAATGGGGAAGTGGATTAATAAAGGCCAACATTCAGTCAAACATTTTTCTTTTTTCCTCCTCAAAAGTTTAAGGGGGCTAGAGCCCCCTGCCCTTGGCTCTGCCCGTACTCCCAAAGCTACGCCAACCCTATTGATACTACCATTAACCCCCCAAAATGGCCCCATGTGGATCCGGCCCAGCAACTAAGATCCAAACACTTAATAAAAGGGTTTGGGCACCATCAGACCAAGATTTTGGACTTGTTGACCATAAGCTCCTCTTATATGGATGCATCCCTTCCAAAACTTGAATTGCCATTTTAGAAGCAACTCCCACTTGACTCAATACTCACACAATTAACAAAAAGAAGGCCTCTTTCAACAACAGGAACAAAAATATCAAACACATTTCATGAATAACTCTGAATGTTGTTTTTTTTTTTTTTGATTAAAGATGTTCTTGTTAGTCACATAATTATCCACACATTCAATATCTCAGTTCATGTGAACAATCACTTTCTAAGTTACTAACAATGCTAGCTAAATGACAAATGAAAAACTACTTCTCATGAGTAAGGCGGCAACTTCAGAATCAATCCATCAAAATGGCCAACTTTGTAAAAAAATATACAGATAAAGGTTAGGGATATATTTTGTAGGCTCGTTTTAGCTAAGCAATTCATTATATATACTTTTTTCGGTAAGGGTGATTATATATCTCAATTAGGAGTTGAGTTAGTACAAATGTGACTATTTAACCGCCACACCGCAATCCGAGTCATTCCGTAAAAAAAGATATACGATTTACAGTGGCGAAACGAGGAGGCGTATAATACATAGTTAATTAATCGATATTTATAACTTATTTTATATAGCTATTAATTTAAGTAATATAAAATGTCCAGTTCTGTTAAGGATGATATTAAGATCCCTAATAACTCGGCGAGGAAACCGGCCGGCGTACGCGGTCCCTGAGTGGACGCGTGCGTAGGGGGACCGGAGCGTGCCAAGTTTCACTTTTCAAGAGCTATTACCTGTGAGAGATTAGTCGCCACTTTTGAAAGAGCGGTTAGGGATGACTTGGATACGTGTTGAAAGTAGGAAATGTTCTCCCACAACTCAGCAGCATCAACTTGCGAGTGCTGTTTGTCAGGGAGATTGCTGACATCGCTAGCTGTTGCACGCGCTCACTCTGACAGTCCGACACCAATATGGCATCGGACTACTCGCACATGCTCGGGCATCAACACATCAACGGACATTTGATGATATAAAATGTGAAAAGTTACTGGAATATAGTTAGTAAATCCTCGTATTATATGCAAATTATATATGAATAATACTTATAACAAATGATTCATATAATTTACTAACATATTACAAATGTTTTAAGTGTCGGAGTCGACCTGAAACCTCTTGTAAATGTGCTGAGCCGAGGCCTGCCTATTCGAAAATCAAAAACTTCAAGTCCAAACCTAATCATTGACACCCTTAATCATAGTTTGAAAACTCAGTAAGTCATCGAGTTACTCGATTGAATTTCGAGTTGAGTCGTCTCAAAATTCGAAGGAGACACTATTTACCAAGTTACTCGGGTGACTCGATCGAGTCGAGCCGAGTTACTCGATTCGCCGGAATAGGTCGAGCCATAGAAGTATATTTTTTCTTATTTTTTTAAAACCTAAACTCAAACGTCACACTATTTTTGCATCATATTTTTTTTGGTCTACAATGACAATCTATTATGAGTTTTGTTAAACCTATTTTATAAGTTTGATTCTCTAAAACTAGTACACTTTGAGTTTTTTTAACCTAAGTTTTTCAAGTATATATATATATATATATATATTTCCAAGTTACTCGACCGAGCTAACTTTTGAGTTGAGTCGAATTTTCAGGTTTTTGAACCATGCCCCTAATGTCTATCTAACTACATAACTAAATTATGTTATGTACCAAAAAAAACAAAGATTAATTAGGACTCGTGATTGATGTTGGCCTGGATTCAATTAGATTCAAAAAGTATTGTTAATATAGGGTTGGTAAATGAACCGAGTTACTTGCAAATAATTTAAGCTTGTTTATAATAAATGAATTGGGATCGAACATGTATGTACTTGTCTCGTTAAATACTCGACTCATTTAATATTATATATACTAATGGGATGCACGCGAGAGATGAAAGGAGGTGAGAGAGTGGAAATAGGGACCCTAGTAAGACCCACACATGATGCAAGTGTGTTAGAGGGGAGATGTGGGAGAGAGAAAATATATTAGAAACTGTGAGTTGTGTGACGGTTGAAAACACATAGAGAGTGAGAGAGAAAAAAAATAGTAGATAGTTGAGAGAATCAGCCATATCTAAATGGATTGAAGTTTAAACAAAACAAAAAAAGATTGAAGTTAATAGATTTAAAATAACTTTAATATCCTTAAATATTCATTCAGTAAATAGTAAGAGGATAATATTAAATTCGATTTTTTTTAGAGTAAAAAAGTCGATCAACGCCACCTACTCCTCCTTTTTTAATTATTGTAATAAAGATATATAGAGTTAAATATCTAATATATGTATTTAATTATCTAAGATAATTCATATATGCATGTTTTAGTTTTGATCTGGTCCACTAATCTAAAATAAAAGAATTTGGACCTTTGATCTAACAAATATAAAATGTAACAATTGCAGTAAATGCACTTGAGCATGAGCTCGAGTTCGACCTTAATTCACTTAGGTAAACAAGCTGAGATCTAGCTAATAGTTTTAGTCATGAGCCAAGCGTGAATAATTTGTCCTAGGACCTAAACTTGAGCACCCTTATTATTGTTATTTAATGAGCTAAGCTTGAACAAGGGTGCGGACCCTTATAATGACACCATTCATCTAGAAAACTTTCGACTTGATCCCAAGACCACCTAGGGGTGGGCACTCCTCACGACCTGAGCTATAAGGGTAAGTGCTACCCTTATATTCCAATAATTTTCTTTTAAAGTTATTACATTTCAAAATGGAGGAGTGCTAGCCCTACTCTGAGGGCATTTCTACTTTCAGCCAGAGCCAATCATTTGTCAATTTTTATGGTTAAAGTACATACTTTTTTAGTGATGGTAAGGCTTTAACATTGAAAATGGTCAAGTGGTTGGGTCTGGCTAAAAGTAGAAATGCCCTAACAGTAGGGCTAGCACTCCTCTTCAAAATGTCATCACACCCTTCTTATTGTATACAAGCCATAATCTCGATTCCCTAAAATGCCCAGTTGACTCTCTAGGGTTTCTTCCTAGTCTTTCATCCTCATCCTGCTTATGGTGTCCCATTCATCTCGTAGAACTTTCATGCCAAAAAAACATTTTGTTTTGATACTTATAACCATTAATCAGTAGATTATTTCCTCTAATTGTATCTACAATGAATAAAAGAGATATCACATTTATGAGAGGATTAAATTATCATCTTACATCTGTGACGACCTGAGCTCCTTGCAAAAGAAGATATGAACAAGATTGACTGTTTGAAGATGGAGAATGAGAGACTGACTTATAGAAGCCTTCATCTCCTAAGGCTGCATTTGGTTAGAAGGATATTAGGTACATCGAATTGTTTTCAGGAAAGAAGCTAATTTTTTGTCTTGGGAATGCTGCAAATGAATTTTTTTTATTACAAATAATTTTCTAATTTTGTTTTATGTTTTTGAGAGAAAAAATTTCTCTAAAAAAGAGGTGAAATTATTTTTGAGAATTGTTTCCCACAACGTTTTCCCTCCAAACAAACAAAGCTTAAGAGGATTGTGGAAGTGGTTAGACAAATTATAAAGAGGCTTTTAGGCCGTAATTAATTTTACTAAAGTTCAATTGGGAGAAGTTCAAAGTAGCATTTTCCCTATACAGCACGTGGGTGTACGAACCGTAAACCCAGAGGTCTCGAGGTCGATTTCTGGGCACCCTTAATATCAGTTGTATGGGGTGGGGGTATTCCTTATGCAGCATGATCGTCAATTTTTTAAAACTCGTAGTAGCTACAATTCCGTAGAATAGTGACTAGTATGGGGTGTCGAACCACAGAAGACTGCGCTGGTTTCGGTGTCCTTTCCTTAAGATTAATTCTAAGTTAACGAGTAACAAGATTGAGTGATTTGATTGAATTTTACATAAGAGTGAAATTTAAACTAACAGATTTTAATAATCCTAATTAAACTAAAAGTTTTTGGTGATATATCAGTGAGAAAATTTCTAGGGTGTTTGAATCCACCACTAGCCTCATAATCACATCCACAAGTATCTATTTATGTCCCTTGAGCATAAACAATAAGGATGAGATCGACTTCAAGTGTCACTCATCAGAAACTAGAATGATTCAATAGACCAAATTCTAGGTATATCTTATCTGCAGTTAGCGCGAGTGATACACATTGAGGTAGGGTTGTGACATCACTCATCTTTTCTAAGAATAAAATAGCCTACAATTCAATTCATTGACAAGAAATATCATTGCATAAAATTCATATTTTCAATCACAGAAAGATATACGAATGAATTCAATTTCAACACAAGAGAGCCTAAGATAATGATAAACCACATTGAAATTGATTATAAACTTTAATAGTTGGTTGAAAACAACCCTCTCATTATGCAATCAAAGTTTATACAAGAAAGAACATAAATAAAATACACGGGACATGATTACTTGGTTAGGGTTTCATCTAAACCCTAGAAAACGAAGAATTAGTTCATAATAGGAGACAGAAATATCACTTTTGACGAAGAACACGACGAACTTGAATGCTCCATCTTCTAACCTTGTTGATCTCCAAAGCCTTCTCGGCTTCCAAACTACAAAATTCAAAACTCCTTTTGAGTTCAGAGCTTTATCTTTTAAAGAGAACCCCTTTTTAGGGTTCAATTTACCTTTTTAGAAACTTCCAAAGGGTAACTCCCCACTTTTGCGTGCGGATTCCGAGGTTGAAAAACGCCTCTTTTCAAAAAATTCTTCTTAGGCTACGGGTTTGTGGAAGATCGATCGTCGGACTTGGCGATCGATCGTCATGTCCAATGATCGATTGCCAAACATCCTACGATCGATCGTCCATGACTTTATTCATTCTCTTCTTTCTTTTTTCTGCTCTTTTCCTGACTAGAGTTCTTTCCGAAGCTTTTCATCTGTTTTTTATTTGATTTTAACTTGTATTCCTCGCATAATCCTACCATGGATAGAAACAATCAATTACTATAACATGCTTCAAAAGAGACCTCTAAGGGGCTAACATATGTAGTTTGAGGTGCATAAATATGTTATAATTAGCACCGATCACAGCACTTGAGACTAGTCTGAGTCTTTAAGGCTCAGGGTATCCACATTTATTAATAAAAAAAACAGCAACTTTCCGGCTTGGTCCTTGGAAAAGTCCTAGGTTTGAAGGCCTTCCAGGTGTGTTCTACGAGCAGAAAAGATATGGCTTAAGTTTCTCTTCATTTTCTTAATTTTGGATTTTGCCCTCAAAAAATTTTAAAGAGCCCAAAGACTAATACCCAAAAACCACCTGTGTGTATAGGCTAATTTGTCCAAGAATGTCTTATAAAATATATCAAGACATAAACCAATAGACTCAAAATGTGTCAAATGTGTCATTGCCGTATTAGAGGGGGAGGGGCCTCCTCCCTCCAAGTTGTCAAAGGGCCGGGCTAGGACAAGGCCTAGGCCATCCTAGCTCCTAGCTGGTCTCTCACTTACCAGTGAGGCCCTAGCCCTACCCTCAAGGGCCAGGCCTAATAAAATGAACTCATTTTTTTATGTAGTAATAATTATTAACTTCAAATTTTTTTTAAAAAAAAACAAAACCTACAGCTCACTACTTGGACATAATCACAATTATATAGATTTCTAATCCAAATCCCAACGTATAGTAGCTGCAAATAGTACTTTAAATAAGCCAGCTACTAAGGACTTAACATATAATCCAAACCCAAGTCCAAGCAAGCAATAATAGCTATAGAAAACCCAGTTTTGCGTGAACAAATTATTGCTAGGAAACATGGGAATATGAAGCCTTTTAGAGCAACTCCAACGCCCACTCCAAAGTGTGTTTTATCATGGGAAAATGAAGCCTTTTAGAGCAACTCTAAGCACTCTCCAAAGTGTGATTTATCGGCAAAATGGGTAGCGTGATCCAAAAGTGTCTCCATTGCACACGCTATATGCCATCGTTATTTTGACGAAAGGGATTTTGCTCGCTATGATTGGCGATCATTTCTCTTCCCCTATCTATTATTTTAATATTTTTTTCTTCTATGAAACCATTTTGAAAACTAAAAGCTCTTTCAACGGCTAACTGAAAATACCTCTCGTGCGCCTCAATTTCTCTCTTCGTTTCCGTAAGAGTTAGGATTTTTTTTGGTTTCTCTATTGAATAAGAAGAAGACAGACCCTTTTGGAGTGGTTGCTTGGACTTACCCTTATGGCATCTTAGTGGCTACCTTCGGTTTGGTTGTGTGTGCGTTTACAGTTTGTGTGTTAGTTACATGATAACATTTCCATTAAAAAAAAAATTTTGGTTCTCTATTACCACGTGCGTTAGGGTGTATCCCGCGTTTAGTCCCACATCGGTTGGGAAATGAACTTCGTAGAGGTGTATAAGGGGACCAACCCTCCTTAAGACAGGCCCTTTTAGAGTGAGTGCTTGGGTCGACTTACCCTTATAGCACCTTAGCGGTTACGTTCGGTCTGGCTGTGTGTGTGTTTAGAGTGTGTGTGTGTTAGTTACATGATAACATTTCCATCAAAAAAGAAGAAGACAACATGCCTTTAATTTTATAGGCAATCTAAAAAAAACGTACACATGGGCCTTAAAGACCCATAATGAGAAGAGATGTTGGGTAACCCAACCATCCCTAGCAATACTCCAAATTGACTCCCTTAATTAAAAAATTAAATAGATAAATAATAAAGTCATTATAATACAAAACTAATATATTGTTTTATAGAAGGGAAAACACAACAATCCCCCCACAAAACAAAAACACTAAAAGAAAAAATGGACAAAAGAGAATGAAGTGCATTGGTATTGATGCATTTTGGACTTGACTCGACACTTAGTGTAAACAAACCAAGATTTACATGTATTTGGTGAAATTATATTTCTTGAACCAAAAATATTTTGTTTGTACCGAATTTGGATTTATATGAATTTAGATGAATTTGGGTTGATCTGCAATCTAAATCAACCTAAATCAGCTATTTTGATCGTTTTGACTTAGATCTCTTTGAAGAAATGAATATCAAGATGAATAGTGACATGAAAGGAATGTTTAAGTCATAAATCAGAGGAAGAGAGAAGAACAAAATCTTGATCTCAGACGAATGTTGTTTATGGAAAAAGCTAAAGTGTTGAGGGAGTCATTCTTCTCTAAGGCAATCTTGACCTTTCTCATGGAGTGGGTAATCTATTTATAAGTTATCAAAACGAGATTTAAGATCTCTATAAGAGATATGACAGCTTATACGCTCCTTTGATAGCTCATATCCAGCTATCCAAAATATGCTCCTCTGCCAGCTCATATCCAGCAAGTTAGTTATAACCATCTTAAGGAGTAATGACCAAAATACCCCTTAAGCACCATTTATCATGAGATAAGATCATGAGTTAAGAAAGGGAGTTGTATGTTCCAAAATAGTTTTTCAAGACTTATTCATCACGGTGTCTCAATCCTTAACGTGTTCCTCAGCATCCTCTAAACCAAAAATCCTAAAAACAACCCCAAGAAGGTGAGTCTAATACATGGAGGGTGGGTCATACGTCTTCCATGTACCAATCTTGGAGATGTCTGGAATACCCTGTTGAAGTCTTCTGCTCCTCGTAGCAATTGCTTTGTGCCGGGAATTTATTCATCTGCTAGATAGGCAATCCTTTTGCCCCAAGACATATGGTACGCATATCACAGAGATGAGTATGATTATACAAGTCATAACTCATAGGACGCATGAGAATTTGACGACGTCCCATAATGCCTTCCTGGACATCAGCCCAGGGTAGCAGTGCCCCGAGATAGGATATGGGGCAACTTTACTGCCATACCTACAGGATAGACGGTGGCCATGATCCATGTAAGCACCCAATTTTTACACCGCTCCCTAACTGTGCTTAAGCCCATTAACCGTGGTTATCCCCATCTGAATCCTAGATAAACCCTGGCACCCCTAGGTAAAACCTTAAACATAAACCCTAGACCACCCCTAGGTAAAATCATAAACCTAAACCCTAGACTAACCCTAGGTAAACCCTAATCAGACCTTAGTCTAACCCTAGGTAAAACCCTGAACCCTGGGCCTAACCCTGGGTAAACCCTAGACCTAAACCCTAGGGTCCACCCAAGCTCATCTCAAGCCCAAAAACCAGCCCAGAACCATCTGGTGGGCCCAAATAGAGGCCCACATACCCTAAGAACCGTTGGTGTGGGGCCCATGTGCCCAAAAATTCAAAAATCCAGAATGGCGGTAATTAAATTACCGTTATTCCCCAATTTGGCAAATGAACAATGAATCATGGCCCAAGTGTGTGGGGGTTGGCCCATTTCAGGCAAAAATCCTTAGTGCCGGTAATTGGATTACCGTCATTCTCTTCTTAGACCTCTGTGATAATGGCGGTAATCTTATTATCGCCATTACCTGATTCTGCAAACCTGCGTAACAGGTCCACCCTGGACCACCTGGCTCGCCTCTGGTTGGTTTCTCATGCCTCCAATAATGCCCTAAACACCCTCAGGGTCTTCCCCTTCACCTATAAATACCCTATCACCTCCATGGTTCAAATCACTCCAAAAATCAGATAGTGAAACTCTGTTTCACTATAGCCAGCCCACTTTCGCCCTCCTCAGTGTCTTATCACAGCCATAGCTAGGTCCTCAAGCATTCCAAGAGCTCACCAAGCCTGTTCCAGCCTTCAGCACCACTAGCCACCACCATTGTCTGACCACCCCTCGCTTGCAGCCGCCGTGCAAGGGTAGCAACCCTACCATCTCTTTGCTGTTTTGTTTATCATTGTAAAGGACCTGTGGTCCTGTTTCAAGAGTCTCATATTTCATTACTTGCCGTGTCATTACTGTCCAGCCAATGATAGGGCCGCCCTTGCCTTCGTCATAGGCATGGGGAGTCCCTTGAGGCTTAGAACTCGGGTACAAGACCCCCTACCTATTGGCATCATCCCTACCCTTCTGAGAGACTCTCAGGCAATGAGGGATCCCTTGGAAGTCAGCCTGGTCCAAGTCCAGAAGGACAAAACCAAATTTTGTAGGAATTCAGGAATGACGGTAGAATAATTACCGTCATTCTTGGACATTCTTTTGGCAGCCTCTAAACCCTGGTTACCGTAGGCCTTGGTCCAATCTAGGGTTATGGCTAGGACTCCCTACCTCTTGGCTTCCTGGCCTGGTCCTTCCAGGCTTATCCCTTGACCTTAAGCATGGTTATTTTGGCTTGAACCCCAGTTAGCAGAATGACAGTAGTCTATCTACCGCCATTTTAGACAACCAGCACAGTGCCTTTGGGTCACTGTGGGGCCCACTCCTGACCTCCCCCTAGACCCACCAAAGGGTCAGAATCTTTCGAAGACTTCAAGTTACACCCCTGTGGTCGCAGAACCCTCTGGGTCAGTCCCTAATCCCAGTTACAGCCCTACAAACCATGGTTAGAAGAATGACTGTAATGACGGTAATCCCATTACCGCCATTACTTTTTCTCTAATTTTTGGGTTTTTCACATAGCTCAGATCAGGTACGAGGCCAGTTTAGGCCCTGTCATGCTCTCTGGGCCCAATCCTGACCAGACCAAACCCTTAATCATGGTTAAATTCACATTTGGTTAACATTTAATCATTGTTAAGTAGCTCTTAATCCACAAAATTCTAGAAAAATCTTCAAAAAATCAAAAACATTTCAAGGATTCCAGAATGACTTTCTGTGATCATTTTCACTCTGGTTAGGACCCTTAACCATAGTTGAATCCATCTTTAGTTAATATTTAACCATGGATAAGTAGCTCTTAACCCACAAAATTCCAGAAAAATACTCTAAAATTTAGAAATATTCTGAGATGCCCAAAAATGGTCTGCTTCAGCCATTTAACCCTAGTTAACAGTCCTAACCAAGGTGACCTTCCCCTTAACCATGGTTAAGCAATCTTTAATCTTGAGAAAAAATCTGGAAAAATCCTAAAAACATCCAAAAAATCAAAAGAGACAAAAAAACAGTTTCTGGACTTTTTTACTGTGTTTTGCAATCCTAACCATGGTTAGTTTGACCTAATCTCGATTAGCAACCCTAACCTTGGTCAAACTTTGCCTTAGCCTAACAGGCTCCTTTCTTGGCCTACCAGGCCCAAAACCTAGTCTACCGAACTACCCCTTTGGCCTACCAGGCCCCTACCATACACTTGACCAACCTCGGTCAACAAAACCCTAACCCCCGAGTTAGGTCCATTAGCCACCCTTGGTGCACACATACACCCCCTAGCCTTAGCACGGGCTCATGTGCCAAAACTACGCTCGGTTTGATCTCACTCCTATGTGAGTACGTAGGCAATCCAACCCTAGGCAATCCAACACGGATTCGACCATAGTTTAACTTTTCTTTCTCAGATTAGTACTACTTTAAACACTTAGACATTTTAGCAAATCTTGACATTAATTGGCTTAATCATAGGGAGTAGGGAACCGTTGTAAAACGGAAGTCTCGTGGTGCCTAACACCTTCTCCGGACTTAACCGAAGCTCATACCCTAATCTCAATCGTAGACCAAGACCTTATCCAAATCTCGGGGACTTATCCCTTCTGAATGAACAGGTGGTGACTCTAAACTCACCCGTGAGATTTCTTAGGGACTCTAAACTCACTCGTGAGATTTCCCAAAACCCGCGCTCACAATCCACACATCAAATCCCCTGACGAAGTGCCTAGGATCAGCTTGGGGTTATGCAAGCCGCCGAGATAGGATGTGGGGTACGCATGCCGGAATTCCTACGGGGATATGATGACCTTTCCATTCATGGTCCATCCTGAGAGCCTATGTCAAGCGTACAAGTCTGCATGACAGAAAGTGCATCGCCGAAGACCTACCTTGGCATTAAATAATCCACTGAATCAAGTGTTTCATATATCACGTGTTGTTATCACGTGATGCTATTTGCATACGTGGTATCTGTCTGAAAATCTTCATCAACACATTTGTTGTAAATCAGTTGAATCTAGTACACACACTCCAATTACGATAATCAAACGAAATCTACCGTTTTGGTACATTTCGGCCCTGCGCTCTACCTGAATTTTCATTAGTGTCATTAGTACTCTAAAGAACTTGCCTAAGCTCTCATAAGAAGTGACCTCACTTCTACACTAATATAGGTGAATCCATTAAGTGTGTAATGCAACTAGACACACCACCTATAAAGGATATGGGCTCATTAAAGTTAAAACTCAACCTCGCACTTGTTGCTATTAGTGCTATTTATACCATAGGGAGAGGCTATAAAATATTTGATAGTTTTCTTGAAGAATGGTCCAATGACTTGTTTTTATCCGTTGAACCTACTTCCTAAGATCTCTATTCACATAGGTAGGGTTTTCATCACTTCCATTCACGTAATAGGCTTAATTCTCACCCCTCAATGTTCATTTATTAGCTAGTCTCTTTAATTAACGGATCCGGATAATAATTACTCCATCTTAGAGTAATTGCCTAATTATTTGTAAGCCTAAAGAGCTACAACCATCAATTTCAAAGATGCTTTCGATAAATGAATGCACCCAGTTGATGAAGTCAAGGAGGCAGCCTCTCACCTCCAACTAGCCCGATTACGAAAAGTTCGATAGTCTCTTTAATTAATGGATCTGGATAACAATTACTCAATCTTAGAGTAATTGCTTCTCTATCAGTAAGATAAATATCTACAAGATAATTGCCTGCGCGCAAGATAATAATCTGCAATATAAACATCTACATTATAATCATTTGTAGGATAACTAGCATAATATTTCATATATTTGACGAATATGTCAAGATTTCCAATTATTAGTCTAAATAGTTGTAGAATTGTTCTTGGTTATAGTAATCATTATCTAACAATTACAATGATATAACTATGATTTGGTTTAGATTACATTAATGGTAAATAAGCATACAAAATTCAAAGCCATTTGGCTTCTAAACTTGCATTCTCTAAGGCAATAAACTTGTATTCCAAAGAGGATTGAGCCAAGCAGGTTTACTTAGATGATTAATTTCCAAGAGATTGTTCCACCATCAAAAGAGAATAAAATTCAATTGAGCATTTTCTAAGCCAAGATCTCAAGTTTTTCATCTCTGGATTATGAGACAATGAGAGAGATCTATAAATCTGCATGAGATTATTACAATATACATTATCTCTATCTTCTTCTATCTAAAAGGATGACACGAGATTTGATCCAAAGCTGTACTCTTTTACTATATAGCTCTTTAACAATACTTTAGACGAATGTAGTTAAAATGTCTCCTAGGCAATGCTTAGGCCACTGGCTCACTTAACTAGGACCCATATCGCCTAGATCATGAGCGGGGCTAAGCACCACCTCGCCTAGGGAACCCCTCATCGCCTAGGCTTTGACTACATTATTTGAGACATATTGCTAGTTTCAAACATGACTTAAGTACATACCCCGACACGTTGAGGTATACAAGGATTATATTATTTTCAATAATCCTTATGTGTTGCTCCCAAAATTTTTAACCGAATTGGACTCGTACTGTCAGCTATTTCAATACTATTATTTTAGACATATTTTTCTACAACTTCTTAGTAAGTAGGTTATGAAATACATGATACTACGAGGTTCCCACCTTGAGTTAGAAGTAGTATTTCAAACTCAATTATTATTAATTTGACCCAACCTTTGGTTTTTTTTTTTGGAGATTATACTCCTCATTTTCGGCACAAGAGCACACTGACCAGCACAAACATCTTGCCAAAGGTTACCTTCAAAAGTACTTTCCCTTAGCAAATATATTTTTATGGCACCCCATCCATCATACAAACCTTTGCAAAAAGTAAACTAGGGTCTTTTGGTTGAAATTATATCATGTAACCAAAAAACACTCTCTAAACACACACACTCTCTAAACTAGGTTCACCGATCTCCAAAAAAACAGCTGGCTCAAGGTTTCTTGTGGCGTAGGGGTACCCGCAAGCAAAAATTTTATTCCGGTAAAGTAAGGATATAGAGCATGTAATGGAAATGCATCACTGTAAAAGCTTTTTTTTGGGAAGTAAACTTGGGTATCATGGGCCTAGGCGAAGACTTAGACTAGTCACACGTAATGGATAGGTAAGCCCCTGACCCATACATACATCCGATGTTGAGGGGAGCCCAGATTCGATCTCTAGACTTCCGGGCTTACAGTTTGTCCTTCAACCTTCAATTACTATGCATTACTTTAGAAGCTCAGGCAAGTAAGAGTGACTTAATTTTGGCTAGTAACGCATAGTGGTACTAAGGTTGGTTATGTGGTATGCTAGTTACATCTGAGTGTGAGTCAGTACCCCTCATTTTGGATATCAAGCAGTTGATGTTAGGGTTGTAAATGGGTCGGATTCGGACCAGATCTGCCTATATTTGAATCCTATCCAATTACAAATCTGATTGATCCAAATCTGATCTGATATCTGTCAGATTCATAACTGCCCAATCCAAGTTCGAATCCGATTATATTTTTGAGATCCGAATCCGATCCGATCCGATCCGATCCGATCCGATCCGATTAATGTTAATTAAAAAAAAACTCTATTTTAATAATATACAAATCTAATAGGACCTTAATTAACTCCTATTAATTTTTTTTTTTTAGAATTAATATTTTATGCATAGAAAATCTATCTAATATATCTAAAATGATATAAAAATGTTATTATAATCGGATCGGATCACCATATATCTAGATCCGATCTGATTATAATCGGATTCCACAATTGCGGTCCGGATCCGATCTGATGGATCATTAATAGGGTCCAGAATCTGGCTAATTGGATCGGATCGGATCCGAGCCCTACTTGATGTCATGTTTTTGTAATGTCATTTTTAAATTTTAAGTATGTACCTTGTGAGCTTAACGAGGGAGGCCCACCACCTAGCTGAAGTGGCTCTTCTCATGCTATAGATGAGTTCGAATCACAGCCAATCGCAATTGAACTTAGGGAGAGTTCAATCACCCCCACATGTCAACACGTATCCCTTCTAACCACTATTAACCGGGGTTAAGATTCACTAACCCCTAGGGTTCAACAATGGATTTTAGAAAAAAAATTATTTTTAAAAAATTAACCCTAGGGTTAAGAAATTTTAACCCTAAGGTTAATTTTAAAAAAAATATTTCTAAAAACCAAGGTTAAATTATTGAACCTTCATTAACTACAGTTAATGAGGGTTAAAAGGGACACGAGTTGACCTTTGGGTGCGATTGAACTCTCCCGGAGTTCAATCGTGGTTGGCTGTGATTAGCCTTTCACACAATCAACGCTTCACCAAAAAAGAGGAAGGAGGTTTTGCATATCAGCTACTAGGTTCTTCCTAGTTTGCAAATTTACTCTCTTTGCCTTCCCAATAAATCACCTCTCCTCTAAAATGGAAAAAGTAGACCAGCCATGTACTCTCTGTCTTCCCAATAAATCACCTCTCTCATACAATCCTTCTCTTCCCCTTGATCCCTCCCCAAGTAACCCATATACTCTTTATCTTCCCAATAAATCACTTAGCTCTTACCGTCTGAACTCTTTACAAACTTCATTTTGCTTCCTATCTCTAGATTATCTATTTAACATTGTCGGAGCAAAACAGATTTGGGGCTTTGGTCCATTCAAGAGGATGTTTACTGATTGAATAGTCTGATGTGGACAAGTAAATGAGGAACGTGGGTGGTATAAGTGTGAAAGAGATATGTATCCATAGCATACAGAAAAGCCAAGTTTTCTTATTACATGCATGTCTTCGTGTATGCATGAAACTGCTTACTCAAAATTGTAACATGTTTACAGGAATGAAGGGGGACTTATCTATTTCTTGCATTCGAGATTTGTCTCTATGAAGCTCAGAAACGCTATTTCAAGTGCATTCTCAGTAGCTCTATTCTATAATCACAACTCAACCTTAAAATTCTCAGTAAATAATGTAAGTTATGGATTTTGAGGCTGGCCAGCCCTTTTCCTCTATTTTTTTTTTTATGTTTTAATTTTGCTGTGCATTTTCTTCTGGATTAGAGACATAATATTGGCTTTGAACAATTCAGATATTGCAAGAACTATATCTGTTGGTAACTTCATTGATATTTTATGTGCCCGATAACTACATTATCAGTTTTATTCGTGGTAAGTTTTGTCTAACAAAATACTTATATTTGAATTATGGATTTGATATATGAACGGAAGTACTATTAGCTGTAACAGTTGCATATCTTGCACATGATCTTAGTGGATATGGGTCTATTATGTTGTTTCCAAATACGATCACGAATAGGATGCTATTGTAGTCTGAATAATTTAATATATTTTTTCTTCAGTAGGAATTTCTATTTGATATGGGCTCTTGGTTGGGAAACTGAGATTGTCTCAGGTTTTAGGCTATTGCCATAAATCCAATGGTTCAAGTGGTTTGTAGAGTTGCATGGTAAATGATTACAAGAAAAGGGTTGTGTTCAGGAACACTCGATAATCTATACTAAACCGTGAGTAATCTCAATCACACTAAACATGAGAACATTAAACATGGTAACATGAGAAAGCAAAACACATTTGAGGAATCCCAACTCTCTCCACCGTCGTCATGATTGGTCCATGCCAAATGGGGGATCATCCCGGGACCTCCCTCCCGAGGGAATACATGACGACTGGGCTAGCCCCACGAGTAGCAAAAAGTAAGTTATTATATAATCTAATGGTTCCAAATAATACGCATTATTGAAATATATTATTTAATATATAGATAAAAACTTCATATTATTTAATTTCAAATGTTCTTAAATTATTTAATCAAACTATTGATTATTACTTATATTTATAATAAAATACCAATATCAATTATTATATATCACAAAGATTTATTATTATTATTATTAAAAAATAACATATTATTTATTAATAATATTATTTACAAATTAATTGAATTGTATTATTAAATAATATCGATTTATGAGTTTTGCATATGATTTTGTTAGCTATGTTATTTCGATGTCCTTGAAACTATTTTTGTCATACATGATGTTCATTTGATTAATTTCTGTCATTCATGATGTCAATGAAACTAATTTTGACTTTTGGCATTTGTTTTATCCCGTGCATTGCACGGGTCTCCGCCAGTACACTGTTATGTTTAAACCTTTTGCAAATTAACTTATGGTTTTCTAATACTTAGACAAATACCCTCAAACTTTACTTCCGAAAGACTTTCGTTTGAAATTGTCACTAAAATGACTATAATGCCCCCTTAACAGATTTCATACCATCACAAAGTCCTTTTAACTGCTCTTGAACCATGGTTAATAAGCTTTGACTCTTATGGTTAATTTGTCTTTTTTTAACTCTTAACTATAGTTAAGATTCACTAATCCTTAAGGTTAAAGCTTCTAACCTTAGTTTATTTAAAAAAAATTAAAAAGTAACGTGTCCCCTTTTAACTTCCTTTAATGTTGTTAAGATTCACTGATCCTTAGGGTTAAAGCATCTAACCTTGATTTTTAGAACAAAAATTGAACATCTCTTTTAACTCCCTTTAATTTTGGTTAAGATTCACTATCCCTTAAGGTTAAAACATCTATTAGATTTTTAAAAAAAAAAGTAACGTGGTTCCTTTTAACTCTCTTTAACTATGGTTAAGATTCAACAATCCTTAGGGTTAAAACATCTAACCTTAATTTTTAGAAAAAAAAATGAGCATCTCTTTTAACTCCTCCCTTTAACTGTAGTTAATATTCACTAACTCTTTAGGGTTAAAGCATTTATTAGGAATTTTTTTATAAAAAAAATAACGTGTTCCTTTTAATTCCCTTTAATTTTGGCTAAGATTTACTAATGCTGTGTTTGGTTGCCAAGAAAATCTGAAAAAGATAAGGAAAGAAAAGAAGAGAAAAAATTAAATTTTCAATGGTTTGGTTGCCTAGAAAATTTCTAAAAAAATTTAGGAAGGAAGCGGCTAATTTTCTCTTTTTATCATGTGGAATGCTAAAACTATTATTACAAAATCTATTCTCACCATTTTTAGATAATACAAGAATGAATTTTTTTGTTTAATTACCTAAAAAGTTAGAAGTAGACTTTGTGAGTGTAGGCTTAGCATTGCTCACTTTCCATTTTAAAAAAAAAGAAAATTACGAAATTTCTCTTCAATGTGGTGACCGGTGAGGACACAAAATTTTGTCATGCATGCACAATAAATGAACGTGGCATGATCATGATCATGAACTTTGATGGACTCTTAATATAATGTCTTTACCAACTCATCCCAATAAAGGCATTACATTAATTTTAACCATGATTCCACTGGTACAAGAAGCTCAACCAAAGATACATGCGGAAGCTCCAAAACTCTCCGGAACATCGCTGGAAAGCTGATTATTTCTCAAACGAATTCTATTCAAAGTGCGCATTCACTGAGTCTCTCCAGAATCTTCCTAAAAAACAAAGTATATTAAAAAAAGCTCATCTAAAACCACTTTTCTCGCACAAATTCTTAGGAATTTCTCCGAAAACCTTATTGTTCGGAACATCAATTCACTTCAATGGCGAATTTCTCTTGAGATTCCTCGGAAACTCTCAGGTAAGCATCATCAATCATCCATTAGTGGGTATTTGAAGGCTGGTTCACCGTTCACTCAATAGATGAGATAATGTAATTAATGGTTGATCCTCAAAAAGGATTTCAAGAGAGTGGAGAAGAGAGAGGAGAGAGAATCTAAGTCACCGGAGACCGGAGTTGTCGGAATCGCTAGAAATCAGCACAAGATGATAGGAGTGAGGAAGAAGATGAGAGGCTGAGGAAGAATGGTGAACCCCCATGCTTTTCTTCTTTTCTTTTCTCCCTTATATCCACTCTTGTTTTTTTTACAGATTTCAAATCTTACCATTTGAAAGAAATTTTTTAAAAATTTCCTCTTAATTTTCTTTTTATTTCTCCATTTTCTTAGTAACCAAACCATGTAAAATGAAATTTTCTTTTCCACGCCTATTTTCTCGACAACCAAATATAGCATAAGGTTAAAGCATCTAATCTTGATTTAAAAATAAAATAAAATTAATGTGTCCTTTTTTTTTTTTTTATCGGTAATGTGTCCCCTTTTAACTTCCTTTAAATGTGGTTAAGATTCACTAACCTTAAGGTTAAGAAAAAATATTAAAAAATTAACGTGTTCCTTTTAACACCCTTTAATTATGGTTAAGATTCACTAATTTTATGATTAAAGCATCTAATCATAGTTCTTAGAAAGAAATATTAAAAAATTAACATGTCATCTTTTAATTCCCTTTAATTACGGTTAAGATTCACAAACCTTTAAAGTTAAAGTATCTATCTAACCTTGGTTTTTTTAAAAAAATTAAAAAATTAAGGTGTCTCCTTTTAACTCCCTTTAATTGTGGCTAAGATTTACTATTTATTAGGGTTAAAGTAGCTAACCTTGGTTTTTAGAAAAAAAAATTAATGTGTATCCTTTTAACTATGATTAAGATTCACTAACGCTTTAACCTTCGTTTTTTGAATAAAAAAAAAAAAAACAAATTAATGTGTTCCCTTTCAACACTCATTAACTATGATTAAGATTCAATAACCTTAAAGTTAAAACATCTAACTTTGGTTTTTAGAAAAAAAAGAATAAAAAAATTAATCATAGGGGTTAAAATTTTTTAACCATAGTTCAAGAACAATTAAAGGGACTTAGTGAGAGTTATGAAATATGTTAAGGACATAATAGTTATTTTAATAACAATTTCAAACGGAAGTGTTAAAGGAAGTAAGGTTTGAGGGTCATCCTCTAACTGTTAGAAAATATGGAGTTAATTTGCAAAAGGTTTACACATGACAGTATATTTGTAAACTAGTAAGAACATAGAAGCTGATACGCAAAAGCCACTTGATCCCAGGGGCGGGTATCAATACCCCTTAAATATACCAGTTTTCCATTTTCCAATCTCTCTTCTCGACCAAACCAGTACGTGATGGCGGCATCAGCAGCATCATCGGCAACAAAATCATTGATCCAATCTCTGAAACGGTTCTTCAAGAAACCATGGGAGATCACAGGCCCATGCGCTGACCCCGAATACAAGAACGCAGTCCCAGGAGCCCTCGAGTACCGCGTTTTCTGCCCGGCCACCGTTAAAGCCAAGGCTTGCATCCCCAACTCCGACCCTGAAACCGTTTACGACATCAAATACTACTCTCGCGACCAACGCCGCAATCGCCCACCCATCCGCCGAACCATTCTCAAGAAAGCCGATGTGGAGAAGATAATGAAGGAGAAGTCTTTCGATGTTTCTGATTTCCCCAAGGTTTATCTGACTGCGAAGGTCGAAGAGGACTATAATGCCAGGGGCGGAGGGTATCAGTAATTGGGGTGAGATTTCTTTGTCTTCATTGATTAAATCTGGGTTTTGATTTATTTTATATTTCGTGAATTACTTGAATTGGGGTTTTGATTTATTCTGGGTTTTCGTGAATTATTGGAATTGGGGTCTTGATTTTGGTGTTTGTGATTGGATATTGATGTATTTGATTGTGGATAGTTTCTGGAGATCGTTTAGAGATGTAATTTAGGGTTCTGAATATTGTGTTTTTGTTGTTATTCCAATACTATCAAGTTTGCATTCTCTTGTTGCAATTAGATGACTGGTTTCATGTGGTTTTCGTAATTATTCCAAAACTATAGATTCTGTACTGGTATTCTAATTGTCTTCATGTGTTCTAGTTTTTGTCAATTGGAAAAGTAAAGGAGGACTGCAATGCAAGGAGCAGAAGGTGCAATTTGGGATTTGGGATCGGTATTTGGTTTCCATCCTAGGTTGATGCTTGATTTCTTCAAAGATAATCACTGGCTACAGAGTGACCGAGCTATCAGATCGGAGGCGGTCAAGAATGTTGTGTCAAAAAGACCAATGAGGATCTTGGATGAGGAGGAGCTAATTTGAACGGAATCGATTGAGTATGAGAAAGGCAATGAGACAAAAGTTGAAATACAAAAGCTAGGGTTTGGATGTGAAAAAGGAGAAAGAAGAAGAAGAAAGAAAGAAGAGAGAAAAATGAGAGTGAGTGCTTACTCTCTAAGTCTTTCCTCCACTACTTGTACTTATAAGGGATGGATTACAAAAATACCGTTACTAACAAAGGGAAAATAAGAGAGTAATACAAGAGAAGGCATAAATGCCCTCACACTACAATATAACATTAACAACAATATTCAACACTCCACCTCAAGCTAGTGTGAATATGTATTGTATGCCCAACTTGTTTATTATGGTGTGAAATTGAGGGTTCTTACTCCATTGGTCAAGATATCCACAAGTTGGTCCCTTGTCCTCACAAAGGGAATACAAATTAGCCCAAATTGGGCTTCTCTTTGATAAAGTGCCTGTCGACTTCAATGTGCTCAGTTTGATTTTGTTGAACATGGTTGTGGGCGATGCTAATGGCTGCCTTGTTGTCCTAATACAATCTCATAGGTCTTTATAGGGGAAGGCCAAGCTCTCTCAACAACATCTTTAGTCATAAAAGTTCACATACCCCATAACCCATAGACTTGAACTCTACCTTTGCATTGAATCTAGTAACGACTTGCTTTTTACTCCCCCAGTAGACAAGGTTGCCACACATAAAGGTATAGTACCCAATTGTAGACCTTCTGTAAGACACTGACCCTGCTCAATCAACATTTGTATATGCCTTAGTCCTCATATGACCATGGGAAGCAAACATGAGGCTTTTGTCAAGCGAAGATTTTAAGCATCTGAGATTTCCATATGCGGTCTCTAAGTGAGAGGTCATAGGAGCATGCATATACTGATTAACCACACTAACAGCATAACCTATGTCTGAACAAGTGAGAGAGAGGTAGATAAGTATGCTTACCATCCTTTGGTATCTCATTGTATCAGTCAAGGAGTCCTTCCTGCCATTCCCCAATCTATGGTTCTGCTCAATAAGAGTAGCAATGAGTTTGCATCCCATCATTCATATTTTCTTAACAGATTTAGAACATATTTTATCTGAGATATAAAGATACCTTTATTGGATTTAGCAACTTCAATTCCCATAAAGTATTTTATTTATCCCAAATAGTGTTACCTAGGCACGTGGTACGGGTGCCAAGTGTGTAGGTGTCTAGAGGTGTTCAACATGACGAGCTTTGAAAATCCCAATACGGCAGCACAAACATACATATTTTTTAAAAATGATTATATATATTATACTCATTTAAAAAAAATAATAATAATAGGAAGAGGGGGAACCACTTGTCCCCAATTTTTTAAAATAGTATATGCCAAAGTTATAAAAGATATTCGTATAGAGAATAGAAAGGAGCAACTAGAGAGAAAAGAAAGAGAAGATTGAGACGTACATATTGATCGTCAACACAGACGATACGTATAGGTTTCGGTAGCGCCCCATACGATATTTATACTGATATGAAACGACCAACATGTATTGTTTTAGTTATTTATGTTTTCATTCATTGTCAAATTGCAATTGTGTTTGCTACTTTGTCTTTGAGTCGCTTCTCATGACTTCATATTTAGTAAATTTGGTTCCTAAAACTCATTTGATTTTATTAAAATTTAATTTGATTTTTTTTTATAGAAAATGAACACATTATATGTATCGCCCGAAACCTATACTGAAACCGATATGTATAAGTTTCGGTTGGGATCGATACATCCCCCTAAACCGTATTTTTAATCATTGATATATATATATATATATATATATATATATATTTGTATATTGTATTTTTAAAATTATACAAAATACTTGAAGCATCACGTATCTAACCATAATGCTGATGTCACCATAATACTATATTGACATAGACCAAGGAGTGTCGTGTCGTGCCATGCCATGCCATGCCATGCCATGCCATGAGTGTCGTGTCGTGTCGAAGTGCCGGCATGACAAAATTTGAGAAAATGAAATGCCTAGGTAACACGGCCCTTAATCTCAAACTCCTCTGCAAGGTAATCGTTACCTGTCATAACAATGTCATCAATATTGACTATGAGGGTAGAGACTTTGCCTCGACTATGTTTGATGAATTATTTGTGATCAGTCTGACTTTGCCTATATCCATACATAATAATAGCTCTTCGGAACCTGTCATACCATGCTATTGAGGATTGCTTCCGCCCATATAGGGCTTTCTTTAACTTGCACACCTTTCCTCCAGCTATTGCAAACTTAAACCCATGAGGCGTCCTCATGTACACTTCTTCCTTTAGCTCACCATGAAGAAATGCATTTTTTATGTCAAGTTACTGTAGGGACCATCATTGATTGGCAGCAAGGGATACGAGGACTCAAATTGTGTTCATTTTCGCAATAGGCGCAAAAGTCTCCTGATACTCAACACCATACGTCTGAGTGTGGCCTTTTGCAACAACCTTGTCCTTGTACCTTTCTACAAATCCATTAGACTGATGTTTCACAGTGAATACCCTACTTACATCCAACTTGCTTTTTTCTTTTTGGCAGGTTAACAAGATCCCACGTAACACTCTTTTCGAGGGCCTGCGTCTCACACATTGCTTGCCTCCATTTAGGATCATATAAAGCCTCAAGATCACCGTGTGACACAAAAACAGAAGACAAAAGACGAGACAAATGCACGATAGGATGTGTTCATAGAGTTGTAAGTAACAAAGTGGAGGATGGCATGTTGAGTGCATTTACGAACTCCTTTCCTAACAGCAATATGAAGATGAGTATCATTAACAACATGAGAGATAGGAGGAGTGTAAGTGTTACATGGAATAGGAGGAACAGAGGAGACTTCTTGGCAGGAAAGATGAGTGTTTTTTATTATTATTATTTTGTCTTGAATGCACTTGCAACTCCTTCTCAGCAGGACCAATTCATCATTCCGTGCTTCATCACTCTCACTATCAACCACGAGTTTAGGTGAGGAAGAAGACAACTCTTCATGCTGATGTTCCCCCTAAAGAGATGTCTTTGGAGTATAAAAGAAAGGAGTGGTATCACAGAAGGTGACATCAAGAGATACTAAGCACTTCCGAGATGAATGATAGTAGCACCTGTACTTGGTGCTTTAAAACTCGACTTGACTCGGAAACTTACCGAGTAGAGTCCACTCAAAAATTTGGTCAAAAGATTCAAAACTTGTCCGAGTAATGACATCTAAAACTCGAACAAATATGATATTTTTTAAAATTATATATATGTGGTATAAAATAAACAAATCCATCATTTAATCACCCTAATCATTCTACTCTCTACTCTGAACTTGTTATCAGAAAATAAAGTTCATACTCAATTCAATATGACTAACCAAAAGCATGAAGTAATGGCATCCTATATTCTTGTGATCAATAATTTCAGGAGAACTATAAGTCTATAATTATCCCACCCTATGTCTAACTTGTTTTGAAACTACTACAGGTCTCTACAAGCAGAAACTATTAGATGCATTACCTGGTAAGAGGAAATGTGAAGATGGTGGAGATGTATCCGAACTTCGGAGGATTCTTCAATTGTCGATTACAATGTGTCTGCAAAACAAATAGAAGAGAATACATTGTTGAAATCAAAGGAGAGAGACAGAGAGATGGATGTATTTCTATGCAATATTTTTGACAATTGAAACTAAATCTTTGTATTCCTTATGCAATCCCAGCAAGGCAACCTTCAATCCATTGTGGGGGAACCCTACTAGTAAGTGGTTGAATCTCTGCTTGTTCCCCTTTCCTATACCCTCATCCATGGACCCGATCTATTGTGATTGAATCCTAAAGTGAATGGAAAATGGAAATATACATAGAGAGGATAGTGGGCACTCACCCTTAATGAGTTTTTTTAACTGATGCCAGACAAAACAGAGAGAGAGAGACCCACCTATCAGTCGCTGCTGACGAGATCAGTCGCCGAAGATAGAGGAGAGACGAGAGCGAGACCAGAGATGAGAGTGCCCTAACCCCTTCTCTCACCCCTTTATACAAATGAGTTCCCTAACCCTTTCTCTCACCCCTTTTATACGAATGAGTTAAAAAATCATAACATGGCTCGGTTGAGTCATTCGAGTCTAGCGAGTCGAGTCAACTTGGATGACTCGATCGAGTAACTCGCAAAAAATGGGCATATTCGAATTTATAGTCGAGTTGCCTCGGAATCCGGTTGAGTCGACTTAACTTGATTGAGTTTCGAGTTGACTCACCAAGTTTTAAAACAGAGCTTGTACCCTTTCTGGGTGGAAAGGTAGCCAAGAAAATGCACTTGAAGGTCTTGAGGTCAATTTTTGAGCGGCCAGAGCGATAGACATGAATATAACAAACACGCTTGAACATTTTGGGTGGAATAGTGGGGAAAGGAGATCAAGGGGTGTTTGAATCCCAACAATCTAGAAGGTAGACACTCAGACAGTTCATTAGAAAAATGGTGGTGAGTAAGGCTTCAGATAAAAAAGAGGATAAAACATACATAGTAAAAAGAAGAGATCGAGTGATCTCCAACAAGCGACATTTATTCCTTTCGGCCACACCATTTTGTTAAGGGGTTTTGACACACGAAGTTTGGTGTTTAATCTCATATTCCGAAAGGTAGGAAACCATGTCAGTAGACATGTACTCCTCATTGTCAGATCGAAGGATTTTAATGGGAGTGTCAAACTTAGATGGGTGCAAACCATGTTATGAAAGATCTTAAACACATAATAGACATCACTTTTAGCTTCCAAAAGACAAATCCAGGTAACTCGTGAGTGATCATCCACAAAAGTAATAAAGTACTTGGAACCAAAAAGAGATGCTAGGAGATGGATCCTAGACATCAGAGTGAACAATATCAAAATGAGAACTACTGCGATTGTCATGAAATAAGTATGAAGATATACAATGTTTTGCAAGTTCATAGGATTCACAATGCAAATTAGGGGAAAGAAGATACAAAATGAAGAAACATCTTTTTTAATAACAAAAAGGAGGGTGACCCAATTGTTGATGCTATTGTATCATATCGGTTGTATGAGAGCTACTCCCAAAACAACTGATGAGGCAATTGCGGTGAATGATTCTAGCAGGTAAAAGCCGTATTCCTCACGTCCACTGCCAATTGTCTTCCTCGTCACCAGATCTTGAAAGATACAATGATTTAGAAAGAATGTAACACTGCAATTCAAAGATTTGCTGAGACTTATTAACGTACATAAGATTAGTGACAAAGTTACGAACATGTTACCGTTCAAAAAAAAAAAAGTTACGAACATGTAAAGTAGATGCAAGGGGCATTGAGGAGGTAGCAACAACACTACCCTTCTCCAATATAGAAGAAAATGTACCATTGTCAACACTAGCTCTATCTTCCAGAACAAATATGATAAGAGGAGAAGAGGGATGACATACCTGTCGTCATGTGATCAGTAGCTCATTAATCAATGATCCAGAAGGGGTTGGTAGGGTTAAGAGAGGCACTATATGCAGAAGCTGATGTACTTGAGGGAATAAACGAAGAAGCAACTGTAAATGGGGTCTCTAACTAAGACATGAAGCGATGAAGAGCATCAACCTCTCGAGATAATCCAAAATCGTCTACTGGTGCAGGATGAGTGGGAACAACAAGGCCAGATAACATAGAACTAACTGAGCAGTGTAGTCAAGACATCGCCTAAGTGTTTTTGGACAATCATCACTTGTGCTCTAGGCAGAAGGAAGTCATTTGACCCTTATAACTATAAGCCTATTAACAACTTATTTACATAAAATATCATTTAATTTAATGTTATATGTAAATAGGGGTTATACCTTGAATTCAATAAATTTATCCTAGTACTAGTTCCTGAAGAATAAAAAGTCAAATTTTCAGTTCAAAAACAAAATCCACTTTTAGGGATTAGGTCAAAATTTTCAACTTGCAAATGCTAACGTATTTCTTCAATCTTAAAATTTTATAAATCTAACTATAAAAAAATTACTAAACCCCAAAAATCCGGTAAGAAAAGTCTCATATTTTTGTCAAAAATATTTTCATATATTGGGTCAAAAGTCAACTAATAGTTTAGCAGAAAAAGACTTACATCCAGAGCCACCATTGTTACATGAAAATAAGTTGTTGAGATCATAGTGACAAAGTCAGGGTTCGGAAATAATTCGGCATGGATCAAATTCGGAAAATTCGAGAAAAATTTGGGAAAAAAAAATAAAATAAATTAATAATTATAAAAATATGTGGAACAATTTGATTCAAATGTATACAAAATGAGTACTTTTTTTGAATAATTCGGGAATTATTTGTAAAAAACGCGAAGAATTCGTATAAAACGGTGTTTTTTTTTTTTTTTTTAAACGTGATTTAAACGCCGAATACTTTGGCAACCCAAAAATTCGCGAATAAAACGCGAATTTTTGAAAAAAAAAACGGCGTTTTTTTTTGTTACTTGGGTTGAGATAAACAGGAAATGAAATGACTATTAAATGTTAATTTACCTATATTATTGTAACCATAGAGGTTTGAATTATAGTGTGTATATATTAATATTATATATATGTATATATGTTTATTTAATTTATATACATATATATATTATATATATAATTTAATTATTTTACTGCCTGAGCGTTGCCTAGACAGTGCCTCGCTTAGCCAAGCCTAATCGCCTAGACACCTTGGACTATACTACAACTGAGGAGCTGAATGAGCAAAGGTGCCGCCCCCACCTCCAAAACGATTGCCAGCACGACCCCCCTCTGCAACGTAGGTGATCTGTGAGGACGACCATGAAGGTTGTAACAAGTCTCCTTGGAATGTTTGGTGCGGCCACAATGCTCACACTTGAGTTTGTCATGTCAATCCATAGGTGCCATCACATTTTTCTCCTATTGCGACCACTGCAACTATCTCTTTGAGACATAGTGGCCCAAAGCAGACCTCTCATGGGTAGAGGATTGCTGCATTACACTGATTCTATTTTCTTTACTCAATAGATAGGAATACACTTGGTTGAGTGAGGGAGGGGCTTCTCTAGTCAACACTTGACTCGGGATGCTCATACCCGGGATTCAAACATGCTAGAAACTCAAAGATGCGACTCTTCTCAATCATCTTTTTACTTTCACTGCATCACTCGGGTTGGAGAGTTGAAGATCCTGATAGTGATCCAACTCTTCCTACATCCTTCTCATATGAGAGAAGTAGGTAATGAGAGTCTGCTCTCCCTGTTGTAATTGGTAGATACTCCGTTGCAACTGAAAAATACGTGTCGTATTTCTCACTTGGGAATATGTCTGCTCTACAACATCCCATGGGTTTTTGGCAGTGTGCAAAACATTAAGCCATCACTGTTGTCTGGCTCCATAGACTGAAGGAGTCACGACATAATCACAAAATTTTCAGAATTCAACTCTCATAGTGAGTGAAAGATTGATTGGGTTTGACTATCTTTCCCGTGATGTAACCCATTCTTTCTTTTCCATTGATGTATCGGGCCGATTGGGACCATGCCAAGTAATGACTCCATTAAACTATACTGTAGTAATCTTTGGTTGGGGACATCAACACTATGCCCACTTGCCCAAGAGGGGAGGAGCCGTCGAAGGTCCCACTTCGGATTGATTTATCTCTGACATGTTTCACTATTTACGAATTCCACAAGGAGTACACTCATGGAAAAAGAAATCACAAGGAGTAACACACTCTTAAACAAACAACAAACACCTTCTCGCGTAACACCAAGCAACAAGCCCTCAAGCAAGCGAACAAAGCACTTCAATTATTGTCGCAACACTGCAAATCATCATGCAAGCATCAAACAAGCATCTCCTTAAATTTTTTCAAAGAAGACCACCAAAAAAAAATACAAAAAACCCCAAAGCGAGACAAACATATTATTGCCCTTCAGAACGGTCATAACTTCTCCAACCAATAGTGGTTTGCTGTGAGACCAACTTCCATAGAAGAGATAGGTAACAAAAAGATACTAGGGGGGGGGGGTGTGTGAATTTCTCAACAAAAAATAGATTGACATGGGGAAATAAATCATGTTCCACTGACTGTATTTTTTGTTGTCTGTACATTGACATGAAAAACCCTCATAGAACCTTCAATACTCTCCAAAATTGATGAACATGACGGCTTTAAAAACTCAAAACAAGAAAGCCTAGTGAAACCATCCTTCAAAACCGACCAAGGTACCCTTGATTTGTGCGATTGACGTAGGTTGTATATGGGGACAGCACCAAGGAATTCCTCCGTTCGGTTGGTTGTAAAAGTCTCCTTTGATGCGCTTTTGGTTTGCATGCTCTGTGCAGTGAGCAGTGAAACACAAAAAGTTGCGGGTGTTTGGGATAGGCTCGCCAGAAGCAACGAAGAAAGAAGAAGAAAGAAAGAATTGAGATAAGGAAGAGTGAATGTTAAGTCCCTAAGCTCCTCGACTACTTGTTAGATAGGGTGCGTAGATTACAAAAATATTTTACTAACAAAAGGAAAATAATTATCCTATGACAAGAGAGCATAAATCCCTCACAATATAACACAACTTTCAACAATAGGACAACAAGGCCTTCTTCAAATAAAGGGTGCTCTATGAGTCTTTCATATACAAAAAAACAGCACAATATAAATTAAGTGCGCACCGGCCATGTGGTAGGTATGTCGGGCGTTAGTGTATGTTGGGATGCCAACTCTTCCTTTTGGAGATGACCAAACTGTACTTGTAGGCATGCTTACCAAACCCCGATTAATCTATAATACTGTAGGGGGGTCTCTGTTTAAAATGCCGCTACTTGTTGTTTTGATACGGTATTATCACCGCGTATCGCCATTATCCGTGCCAACTTAATCCAGTTTTAAATACGAATTTCATATAAATGGGTTGGCAATATGTGTATTTGCCATACTTTTTACCGTGAAACGCATATTGGTATGTAATAAGTGTATTAGTAATATCAGATTTTATTTATTTATATTCTTAATATCTTTTAATTTTTCGTATGTTAGTCTTTTGCCCTATTGTTAGTAACTTACTCGTTGCTTCTTGACACGGCCTCGATATAAGGATCATATCACTGCCAGTATGTAGGAATTGTACAACGAGACATGAGTGCACGCACCTAGGCATGTAGGGGATCTTGTTCTTCATTATATTCTCTAGTAGCTAGATAGAGGAGCTCTATGTTCTATCTCAACGAGATAGCTTGTTTTTTTTCACTTGAGAGAGTTGGGCCCAAACTCCCTAGTTATGTAGGTGTCCCAAATATACCTATCATGGTCTTAGTCCGCAGTATGATTCGCATCAACAATAATCAAGATATGTATCTATAAGGGACAGGAACACAATCTCTATCTTTCTCTTCTATACACCCGATCTCTTAAAAAAAATTATGATGCGATGTTTGTATCCTCAAAGTTTATCAGAATTGTCGATCTTGACTCGACTGATAGTGTGATTGATCCAAAGAACTCTAAATTATGGAAAGCTTTTAATTTTCATTGGACTATTTTAGGTTTAAGGCTTTTGCCTAGTTTTGCACACAGTTTTTCATTTTTAACTTTTTATTTGGGTGGTGCTGTGCCTTAGTTTGTACGCTTTTGTTTTTTTTTTAACCTCATAACACCCCCCACCCCCCCCCACCCCCTTAATGATCAAAACAATGTTTTTTATGCTTGTTTCTGGCCTTGGATTTATTTACAATGAAGCTCTCTCCTCTCTCTCCACCTTGGGTTCTCTAAAAGTTATGAGTGTCTGTTGCTTTTTATTCTCTTGTTAAGTTTTTGGAATGTGACTTGAAAACTTCGGACTGTTTAGGGGGATTGATCTCAAGAACTAATTATGGAATTTATAGTTGTACTTGGGGGTGTGGTCACTTTTGGGATATCACATACTTTTCAAAAAGAAACTATCACACCTGAGAGCATAGTTACCCAAACACCTTTATTATACACGCTAGTATCCGCTATAAATAGTTTAGGAGAGGTTGCCGTTGGTAAATTGAGTACTTTGCTGGTTACGATTATACCCATACGCCATATATACCCGTTTAAACATCGAGATACATAGTAAACATTTACAATAGGATTTTTTGCCCCACCTTTTATCGTGTTAAACACATTCCATATCAGGAAGTATTAGTCAATGATCAGGATTTATAATTATAAGGAGCAATTGTTTTTCCCCCCCCCCCCCACATATTATTAATTTTCCCCGTTTCTTTGGCCGTTTAAACATCACGTACTCCGATCGGATCATCATGTATTAACCTATTAACCGTACTTGGTAACATGCTGAGACAAGTGGAGACAGCCGAGAAAGAAAAAAAAATGTCACAGAGAAAGAGCAGGAGGCGCACTAGCAGCAGTTCGGCCC
>JABCRI010000977.1:0-27335 GCA_015143295.1 Tetracentron sinense
TTCCATGAAAGAAATTGAAAGATTAAAACTCTGCAAATGGAGCTTTGAAACTTTTAAAGTCTCTCTTGTTGATAAGGTGAAATTTCTTGAAAAGAACACCAAATTACCCTTAAAGACAAGACTGACTTGATTCAGAAGGTCTATCTCTTGAAAAGAAGTGAGAATGTTTGGTAACACCAGCTGCCTAGATGAATTAGTCAGAAAGTATGGATCAAATTCTAGTAGATCTGGGATAGGACATGTTGACACACCAACTGGTCCTTTAGCTGTTGGAACAATGGCTAGTGCAGTGTTTGAGCCATACATTCTGATCCAAAGAAAATTTACCTTCTACATCAAGTACTAAGGCTTATACAAATATTGTAAAGCCGAGAAATACAGCTCCTAGAGTGAATGCTTTAAGGAATCAAATTCCAGTTAGAAGAAATCTTCCTCCTCTACCAAGATTCATACCCACATGTCACTTTTGTGGTGTAAGAGGTCACATTCGACCTAATTGTAATGCATTTAGGAGAGCTCCCCAAAATGGTTCATGGAACCAAAATCTGAGTCAAGGGACTCTTCAAAGGCAGATTCAGGTTCTAGCTGAAAAGTCTAGAATGTTGAGCGATGATGTTAACAGAATTGCTCAAATCTCTAGGACAAGGACTGGTCAATTTATTCCAAATGATTATTCAAGAGGAAATAATTTGACTTATCACAAAACTAGAACTGAACAAAACAGAAAAAGGTCAGGAGGACAAAAAGGAAAAAGGTCTCTACTACACAGATTAATGATCAAAGATCTAAACAAAGTTTAAAGACTGTGTATGTGAGAAAGGAAGACCTTAAGTGCTTTGTCATTCATACTGCCTTGAAAGCCCAAAACACAGAAATGTGGTACTTCGATAGTGGGTGTTCTCGGCATATGACAGGTAACAAGTCCTTATTTATTCAATTTGAGGACTGTCCTGATGGGACTGTTACTTTTGGTGATGGAAGCAAGTCATTAGTCAAAGGAAAGGGTATCATCAATTCACCAGGCATACCTAAATTGAAAGATGCCTTGTTTGTTGAAGGACTGAAAGCTAATTTAATTAGCATAAGTCAACTATGTGATGATAATCATGCTGTGCACTTTACCCAAAATAAATGCTTAGTCATTAATGGTAAAGGTAAGTGTGTTCTAGAAGGATTGAGAACCACTGACAATTGCTACGGCTTAACTCCCAGTACTATTCCCTCAAATGTCTGTTATAAGACTAGAATTGAGGAGGTTGATTTGTGGCACCGAAGACTAGGTCACATGAACTTCAAAGACCTATGTAAAATCTCTAAGCAAGAGCTTGTGAGAGGTGTTCCCAAACTAGGAAAGCCTTCTACTGCTGTGTGTGGGCCATGTCAAATTGGTAAACAAATTAGGACCCCACATAAGAAGACTTCAAGTATTGCTACTTCATATCCACTGGAATTAATTCATATGGACCTTATGGGTCCTACAAGAACTGAAAGTCTAGGTGGAAAGCGATACATCCTAGTCATGGTTGATGATTTCTCTAGAATGTCTTGGGTGGCATTTATAAGAGAGAAATCCGATGCTTTTGACAATTTCAAAAGTATTTGCTTGAAAATTCAAAATGAGAAAAGATGCCCAATCACTCGAATTCGAAGTGATCATGGAAAGGAGTTTGAAAACTCTAAGTACAATGACTTTTGTGATGAGTCTGGTATCAAACATGAATTTTCTGCACCTATTACACCTCAGCAGAATGGTGTAGTAGAGAGGAAGAACAGGGTTCTCCAAGAGATGGCTAGAGTTATGCTTCATAGCAACAATCTAGCTTCTCATTTCTGGGCTGAGGCAGTTCACACTGCTTGCTATATAGTTAATAGAGTTTTTGTAAGACCTGGAACAAGGAAAACCCCATATGAGTTGTGGAATAACAAGAAACCTAGTGTAAAGTACTTTCGAGAATTCGGAAGTAAATGCTATATCCTTAAGGATAGAGAGCAACTGGGAAAATTTGAATCCCGGAGTGATGAAGGGATATTTCTTGGGTATTCCACCAACAGTAGAGCTTATCGAGTGTATAACTTGAGAACCTCTACAATTATGGAGTCCATAAATGTAATTGTGGATGACTCTGGTGTTGAAAATGTGCAATGTGAGGATGATGAAAGTGCTGAAAATGAAGATGTTGAAATTATTTCAACTTCACCTATTGATAAGCAAACATCTCCATTAAAACCTACACATCCTAGGGTCATGAGTCCTCACACCTCCACTGATATTATTGGTGATGTTGAAAGTGGAGTGAGAACGAGGAAACAAATTGAAAATGAAGTTAGCTACATTTGCTATACTTCATCTTTTGAACCCAAGAATGTAGCTGAAGCTCTTGCAGATGATAATTGGATAAATGCAATGCAAGAAGAGTTACTTCAGTTTACTAGGAATGATGTTTGGTATTTAGTACCTAGGCCTAATAATACAAATGTGATAGGTACCAAATGGATTTTCAAGAACAAATCTGATGAAAAAGGTACTATCATAAGAAATAAGGCTAGGTTAGTTGCACAAGGATATACCCAAATTGAAGGTATTGACTTCGATGAAACTTTTGCTCCTGTAGCCAGACTAGAATCAATAAGAATTCTTCTAGCTGTGGCTTGTAATATGAAATTCAAACTTTTTCAAATGGATGTTAAGAGTGCCTTTCTGAATGGCATTCTACATGAAGAAGTCTATGTGGAACAACCAAAAGGGTTTGAAGATCCACATCACCTTGATCAAGTTTATCGACTAAAAGGGCCCTCTATGGTTTAAAACAAGCTCCAAGAGCTTGGTATGAGAGGCTGACTACTTATCTCTTGGAAAACGGATTTTCGAGAGGGGGAGTAGACAGAACCCTTTTCATAAAGAAAGTGAAAGGTGATATTGTCATCGCCCAGATATATGTTGATGACATAGTATTTGGTTCCACATTAGACTTACATGCTCATTCATTTGCTGAACAAATGAAAAATGAATTTGAAATGAGCATGGTTGGTGAGCTAAGTTTCTTCCTTGGTCTTCAGATCAAGCAATTGGATTCTGGGATCTCAGTATCTCAAATCAAATATGCAAAAAATTTAGTGAAGAAATTTGGAATGAGTTTTGCTAAGCATGCTAGGACTCCTATGAGTACTACTATAAAACTTAGTAAAGATACTTCAGGGAAGGATGTCGATCAGACTAATTATAGAAGCATGATTGGTAGTTTGCTCTACCTAACTGCTACTAGACCCGACATAGCCTTTAGTGTTGGTGCATGTGCCCGTTATCAAGCAAATCCCAAAGAGTCTCACTTAGTTGCTGTCAAGCGTATCATTCGCTATGTGAGTGGAACTTTGTCCTTAGGCCTCTGGTATTCTTTTGATACAAATGTCATTGTTGTGGGGTATTCTGATGCTGATTGGGCTGGAAATACTGATGATAGGAAAAGCACCTCCGGCGGGTGTTTCTATATTGGAAACTGCTTGGTTGCTTGGCTTAGCAAAAAGCAGAATTCCATTTCCTTGTCTACAGCCGAGGCTGAGTATATAGCAGCTGGTAGTTGTTGCACCCAACTTCTGTGGATGAAACAGATGTTGAAGGATTATGGAATTGATCAAAGCACTATGATTGTGTATTGTGATAACACAAGTGCAATCAATATCTCCAAAAATCCTGTGCAACACTCTCGCACAAAGCATATAGACATTAGGCATCACTTCATCCGTGATCTTGTTGAGCAAAAAGTTGTGTCTATTGAGTATGTCCAAACAGAGAATCAATATGCGGACATTCTCACAAAACCTTTAGATTCCCTTAGGTTTGAACTCCTTAGGAAATCCATCGGTTTGTGTGGAGTTGAGTAATGGAGTACTTGTTTTATAGCCTATGTGTTTTTCATGTTCTATTTAAGTCATAGAGCTATTTTTTTTGTTATTTTCTTTAAGTAATAAAAATCCAAAAACATTCAAAAAAAATTGAAAAATATTGCAAAAATAATGTGGTTGTATGACCTTATTTATCCTATCTTTTAGCTTAATGTTATTTCCTTGAAATCATATTTAACTATATAATCCAAGGATAAATATATCATAGGATTGAATAAAATAGGAAAGTTCAATTGTTGGTTCGATCTTGTGATTGAATTTGGTCATGCTAATTAACCTCAGTTAGAGTTGAGCATACAATGATGTTCTAATTTGCACAAGCACTCTGACTGATTATTTAGATGGTTTTAGTTCCTAAATAAAGGTTCTGATATTATACCATATGGTTCCCTAGATTAATCAAATCTAGTATAACCAATGTCATAAAAATTCCATAAGGTGAGCCCCCTAGATATAAAAATTATTGACATGGAGAGGACTACCTGTGAGTTTGTGTGATAGCTACTAGTGAATGCAAACAGTAAGTAATGGCTACCTAGACAAACAGTAGGTATCTATATGGATTGCTAGTGTGAAAGCCCCTACTGTCATTAGAAAGAGCTACCTTCTCACTTGTGTGAAAGTCACCAGTGTGCTAGTGTCTATATATGTGTACTCCAAAAGAATTTACATAATGAGTACAATTTGACTGAAAAAGAAATGAAATAATTTATTAGTCAAATATGGGGTAAAAATTGCTCATCAGATAAATATGGATGATTATTGGGTTTAACACTAGTTTTTGAAAATTTTAGAGTCCCATTTGATATATAATGTCAAAATCTAGATTAAGGAAGGAAACCAATTCAACGAGTCAAGTTATGAATTTTGATTTCATATTCACATTACTTCTAATTGTATCTTGACTCTGATTGTGAATTTGATGCAAATACCATATTTAATCACCGGTGAAAATCAATTAATGTTTTCATAATCCTTGTTTATGCCTATACTTGATATATCAATTCTTGGGTGATTATTATCTATGATTTTGATGAAATCACATATTGCAAATTTTTTTTGTTGGTCATTTTGAGGTGAAAATGTATTTTAAATGTTCCATTGGTTGAGGGGGAGAAAAGGTTTTAACTGTGAAAATTTTTGAAAAATTTTCAGAGCACCGATCGCTCGGTGCTAAAGACCGATCGATCGGTCTTTCGTGAACAGGGTTATAAAACCCTCATTTCTATTTTTTTTGTTCACTTGTTCTCCGATCTCCAGAGCGATCTCTCGGTTTCCTCTCCTCCAAATCTTTCCTACGAACATTCCATTCTACTCTAAAGGTTTCCCAAGGATCTAAAAGGTAAGAGTTGTGCATTTTCTTTGCTTTAGATTGATTTTCTCATCTAGGGCATCATTTCTTGCATTTTCTTCAATGGCGTTCGTTTTGTCGTTAATCCTACTTGCATATCTCATGTCTGGCATCCCCAAACGTCGGAGGTTGGTCCTCAACAACCAAGAGGATCCTCCTCAAGATGAGGAAAACCTAGAGCCCTTTACTTTCACTCCAATAGGGCATGGTATTTCCATAGGGGACAGGCCAATTCGTAGAATGATTGATTCTACAATTGAGAATCGTCAAAAATCTCTGGCTGATAAAACTCGGAAAAATAAAGGAAAAGCTTCATCTTCCCAGTCTAGTAAGTTATCCCAGTTTATCAGTCCTACTGCTGCTCAACTCTATAGTGAGTATTTTAGTAAGAAAGGTGTTATGGTTGAAAGGGACATACATATTTCTGATTTTGGTGATTATTATCTTCCTACTCTGATTTCCGATCGTCAATGGGAAGGTATACTTACCTTATCCGGTCCTGCTTCTGTCCAGTTAGTTAGAGAATTTTACTCTAATTTTTCTGAAATCAACCAGAAAAAATGGTCATTCAAATCTCGAGCATTAGAACAATCTGTTATCATAAATGCTGATTTGGTTTCTAAATTCCTTGGATGTCCTAGAGTTCCAAATGCATATTATCCTTATAATTATAAAACTGATGAGGATAAAGACTCCATGGAACATGTAGTTACCTTTCTAAGTGGTACTCCTTCGTTTTGGGTTGGGTCTCTTATTGAAGTGGCGAAACTCACTAAGGATGCTAGACTAGTAAACCTTGTTATGAGTGCAAATATCCATCCAAAGGTTCATACTGCGGACCTTAGGGAAGAAAGAGCTAGATTTTTGTTTAGTCTTCTACGTGGGCGTGATATTGATCTTGCCGCTCACATCATTGACTTGATGATCCAAGCCCATCAAACTAATACAGCAGTTGGAGCCCTACCATTTGGTTCACTCATCACTAAACTTCTTGGTTCTCAAGGAGTTATCGCTCCTCCTGGTGTTCCAACTCGAGTTCCTAAGGGTCCAATCACCAAAAAGACCCTAGCTCAGAGTTTTTCACATGCCTCAGTTCGAGATACAGAGGAGGGAGCAGAAGTTGGTGCTGGGTCATCTCGTCCTCCTCCTACCACTATGGACGATCTTGGGAGGATGATGAGAGAGATGCAGATGGATCTCAGGACTCATATTTCTTCATACGAGGAGTTTACTACAGAGGTTCGTGGTCGACTTGGATCTCTCGATGCAGCAGTGCTTGGAGTACAGAGAGATGTTCGAGATTTTCGAACTTACTATGAGTCACAGCTCACTTCTGATGATGAGCAAGAGTGATGGTTCGTGATAGAAGTTTTTTTTTTTTTTTGTCGAGTGACAGACTTTGTTTCCCATTTTGATGTACTTTGAATTGGTTGTACTTAGTACAACCCTTCTTGGTTATTATTGACTTGTTATGGATATATATATTTGAATGGTTTATGCTCCTTACTTTCTATCTCATCTCCTTTCAATGGTTTATGATTTTATTTTCTAATCCACCTTTGGCATTTCGAGCCAAAAAGGGGGAGAATATGTTATGGATGAGTTATGGATGATTGGATGATGAATGGTTATAGATTGTGTTATGGATGATGAATGGTTCTTTTGGAATACTAACCTGTTATGGATTGTGAATGGTTTGGAATAGGATTGTGAATGGTTTTGAATGGTTATACATATTTTCATCCTATATGTTATTTCCCATGCTTCACAGGTTTTTGATTTAGCATGTGCAGGCAAACAGGTTCTAAGTTTGGTAAATCATGACAAGTTAACATGTCAACAGTCATGTAATTTTTTTTGAGTCATGTAAAGGTCAATTTTCCATTTTTGAATCAATTGGGAAAATTTGAACCTAGTATATGAATTAGTTTTGTTTTGTCCCGGAATTGCCAAAGGGGGAGATTGTAAATCCCTAAATAGGTGTTGGCAAATTCCGTGATCATTAGATAGGTCAGTTGAGTCGAGTCCTCGAATCATGTTCAACTTGTCAGAAAAGAAGAGAAGAGCTAAAGCTTAAAGAAGATAGAAGAAAGAGAAGAAAAAGGTTCTACTCCGGATCTAGACAGGTAATGGACTTAGAGACCCCTACCTAGGTTTGATTTGACTTAGATAACTCTAAAAATACCTAGGAGGATAGATTTAAGCCTACCAAAGTTATTTGATCTTAGTTGAATCAAATAAAAATAAAATGAATTAATTTTGGCAAAAATTCTGTCTCAACCGATCGCTCGGTATTGCGACCGATCGATCGGTGGCCTACCGAGCGATCGGTGGCTATCGACTGGACTAAATATTTGTATGGGGAAAATTTCCAGAGAGATGTTTTAAGACCGAGCGATCGGTCATTAGAACCGATCGATCGGTTGTGAACCGAGCGATCGGTTGTGAGCACCGATCGATCGGTCCCCGTAAAAAGAATTTTTCTTTTTCTGGATTCTTTTTTTAACCCTATATAAACAACTTTTGAGAGACCTAATTCGGGTCTTTGATAATTTTTGAAAGAGTAGAGGTCTGAGAAACTCTTCTAGGGTTTTTCTAATTGTTTTTAATTAGATCTTTGTGATCCCTCCTCTTTCTTAGATCCTAGAGAATGCAAGTATAGATTAAAATCTTTGATCTTGCATTGTGTGATCTCAGATCTGTATGAGATCCCTCTAGGGTTTGAAATTTACTAAATTGATTCACAACCCTACACCTTGTGTGTGTGTCCGGTGTTTGATCCGGAGCCTTCGTGGAAGGAGATCGATCGTGTGTGATCGTGGATTTGAAGTTGCTTGAAAAGATTTGGTCGGTGTGGAACTGAAGCTGCTAAGGCGGAGATCGAACCTGCTGGTTCGTGGAAATCAAGAGTAAGAGTCTATACCTAGGAACATAGTTTCTGTTTTGGTAAGGTCTTATCTTGTACTTGATATCTTTTCATAGTGAAGTTTATTGCTGGACAAGGTCCCGTGGTTTTTTCCCGTTAGGGTTTTCCACGTAAAAATCGTCTGTGTTTGATTTGTGTGGATTGTCTGATTGAGTTAATCATTGATTTTTAAACATATTAATTGAAAAATTAAAATTGGTTAGAAATTATTAGATAGACCTATTCACCCCCCCTCTAGGTCTTAGAGATCATTGATCTGGATAAATTTCAGAGTTTATTATTATTAAATTATGATTTAATGTGTCTATGAGGGACATGCTAGGGTGTGTCATGGTGTATTTGATTATTGGTCCATTCAATAGATATGGATCATTGGATCAATTGGACTTTGGAAACCAATGGTTATGATGAAGAGACATGAACCTAACATTCATGTAGATCCTTTGGGTAATGATTTAAGACCCCTCTTTATCCAACGTTTTCTATAGAGTTTGTCTCTTTAACTTTTTAAGTCATAACATATGGGTTCATGGGGTGTTCTCTTTTAATCATTATGTCATAACTCATGATCATGGTGTCATGAGCTTTTAACACCAAAACGTATAGTCTCTTGGGTTGCCTTGAGACTTGTGCTCTTATGAGTACAAGGTCTCATCTCCTCTATATATAGAGGGTTAGAGAGCAAACATGATAGACCAATTTTGAAGGGCAAAGCTTTGGCGAGATGCCTCCAAACCGAGAAATAAAATCCCCTATTGCAAAGGTACAAAAAGGCGGGTCTCAGACATACTTTGAAGCTTCTATTCCATGTTGATCAGCCATATTATGTGGACTGATCTTTCTTGGGACCGGACTATTTAGTTCGGACCCATTTAATTGATCTAAACGAATTGTCTTTTTAGACAGACCTCGAGATTAATTTTTGACAATCCAAATGGATCGTCTCTTGACTAGACTAATTTGACAGACTCTTTTGGGTCCGTCCTAACTGACTAGTATTTTGATATAATCCGATTGGATCGTCAATTTTTTGGATCGGTCCTTAATTGGACTAGTCCATCAACCCGAAACTGCATAAGCTAATGGGGAGACTCTGTCGAATTTTTTGGACAATTTGCAACACTTAAAATAATTAAATTTTGAAGTGTTTTGAAATAATTGGCAAAATAATATTTTGTGGGACGATTTCTTGAAATTAAATTAAATTAATTTAATTTAATTGAAATCAATTCAAATACAATAAAATTAAATTGATTAATTTTATATATGTGGTTAAATTTGAAGTATATGAAGAAATTCAATTTAATTTAAAATTAATTTATTTGGGCATTCTAAAGGAGGTTGGGTACCGTCGTCTTCCGCCAAGTAGTGCAAACTTGTAGGGAAAGACCAGATGAATCTAAGCTGAGTTGAATCTCGGAGATAGAGCTGTCTTATCCCTTGCACAATGGGAGGCTTTGACTATCTTCAAGAAAGACTCTTCGAGCGCCCCTCAATTCGAGTGATTCATTGTAAAATTATATAATTATTTATTTTATTTCTTTGATTAATGGTAGCTAATTGTGTTCTAATTTGTGAATGTTTTATTAGACTAACCGTCAACAATTTGAAGATATTGTCACTCTCCTATGGCTACTATAACAAAGATGGGAGTTGCACCTGTGGATGTCATACCAAAGTTTGATGGAAAGCAATACCACCGTTGGGTTCAACAGATGGAATATTTTCTCAAGCAACTAAGTGTCTTATACGTGCTTACTGAAAAATGTCCTGAAATTCCGACTGGAGCCGGTGTTACTGCAGAAGCCACCAAGACCGCTACTAAAAAATCTCACAAATGGATTAACGACGAATATACTTGTCGTAACAACTTATTCAACTCTCTTTCTCATGCACTATATGATCAGTTTTCAAAGAAGGCTAAAAGTGCTAGAGAGTTATGGGAGATGTTGCGAGCCGTCTACATAGCTGAAGAATCTAGAACGAAGAAATTTCAAGTCGCTAATTACCTGAAATTCAAGATGCTTGATAACAAATCTGTTATTGAACAAATTCAAGAACTCCAAAAGATTGCAAATGGCATTGTAAGTTCTGGCATGAAACTGGATGAGAACTTCCATGTCAATGCTATCATAGCGAAGCTACCTCCCTCATGGAAGTCATACCGCTCTAAATTGATGAAGAAGAAAGAAGACTTGTTGCTCAAAACTTTACTCAATCTCATCAGGGTAGAAGAAGAGTCTCTTAAGAGAGACAAGAAAGATGAACCAGTGGCTAATGTCAATGTCGTTGAGGACAAGCCCACCAATTCGTTACCTCCAAGAAAGAAAGAGTTCAAGAAGGATTACAAGAAAGCAGAAAGGCCAATCAGGAAGCAACAATACCATAACTTTGTTCCAAGAAAACAAGTTTAAAGCTACAGTTGTGGCAAGCCTGACCACATTTCTAGAGATTGTAAAGAGAAGAAAAGGTTTAACAGGAAGCCGAATTATCAGAACATTAGATATGAGAAGAAAAACGATCGGAATGTACCAATGACCGCTCTCGTGATCGAGGCCTATATGATTGGCGAAGATGCTGAATGGTGGGTCGACACTGGTTCGACCCGACACATCTGTGGAGATAGAAACATGTTCACCTCCTATGAAATAGTGGGGGAGGGCATGAACATGTTCATGAGAAACCACTTATCCTCTAAAGTTACTGGAAAGGGGACAGTGGAGCTCATGTTCACCTCTGGTAAATCAATTCTTCTCAAGGAGGTTCTTCATGTTCCCGACATTCGAAAGAATCTGGTATCGAACTCCCTACTGAGTCCTCATGGATTTAAGATGGTGTTTGAGTCTGAAAAGTGTGTGATTACTAAGAATGGTGTTTTTTTTGGAAAATGCTATGTTGTATCTGGGATGTTCAAACTCAACATCGTTAATGAAATGATTTCTGTTTTCCCTTATATCGCTAAGTCTATTGATTTTTGGCATGGTAGACTGGATCATATAAATTTTAAGAAAATAAAAGCTATGGCAAACCAAAGACTAATCCAAGGTCATATCAATGACAAGCATGAAAAGTGTATTGCTTGTAATAAGTGCAAGATAACTAGAGCCTCGTTTCCTGGAGTTGAGAGGTCCACCACAACTCTAGATTTAATTCACACCGATATTTGTGAAATGACCAATACTTTGTCCCAATGAGGAAAACGATACTTCATCACCTTTATTAATGATGCATCCAGATTTACATATGTATATCTTATACGGACGAAAGATGAAGCTTTTGAGAAGTTCAAAATGTTCAAGGCAAAAGTCGAAAACCAACTCGAAAAGAAGATCAAGATTATGAGGTCCGATAGAGGTGGAAAATATATTGACGCTGAATTTACAAATTTTTGTGAACTCAACGGGATTCAACATGAGATGTCTGCTCCCTACACACCACATGGTATTGCTGAACGCAAAAATCAGACTTTGATAGAGATGGTAAACACAATGTTAACAAGCTCAGGAGCACCTGCAAACCTGTGGGGTGAAGCCTTTTGACAGCATGTCACATTTTGAACCGAGTACCTCAAAGAAAGTCAAAAATGGTTCCTTATGAGTTATGGAAAGGTAGAAAGCCGAATCTAAAGTATTTCAGGGTTTGGGGATGTCTTGCTCAAGTCAGGTTGCCTAACCTTAACCAGCCTAAGGTAGGTCCCAGGGGCACCGACAGTGTCCTAATTGGTTACTCTTTGACAAGCAAAGCATATCGGTTTTTAAACTTAGAAACTTCTGCCCCCTATACTATAGTCGAATCGGTTAATGCAGACTTCTTTGAAAATACTTTTCCATTTAAGAAAAATTTGAAAATAGTGGGGGTGCATCCGGAGTCCAGTGCTAAGAGAAAAGAGCCAGAAACTTCTATTATGCTAGATCCTCGTTAAAGTTCTAGAACTAAAGTTTCTAAAGACTTTGGTCTTGATTTCATCACTTACATTGTGGAGAAAGAATATGTTAGTTATGTTGAAGCTACGGCATCAAATGATGCTACATTTTGGAAGGAAGCAATAGATGATGAAATGCATTCTATATTGTCCAACAACACTTGGACTTTAGTGGATCTTCCACCTAGAAGCAAGACTATTGGATGCAAGTGGATTTTAAAGAAAAAATTAAAACCTAATGGTACAGTTGATAAGTTCAAGGCGAGGCTGGTTGCCAAAGGGTTCAGACAAAGAATGAGTTTCGATTATTTCGACACCTATGCCACAGTAGCAAGGATGACCACTATTCGATTGTTGATAGCTCTGGCTGCGATCAATGACTTGATCATCCACCAGATGAATGTCAAGACAACCTTTCTCAATGGTGATCTTGAAGAAGAGATATATATGGATCAGCCAGAAGGTTTTGTCCTGCCAAAGGATAATACGAAAGTGTGTAAACTGTTAAAGTCGTTTTACGGTCTTAAACAAGCACCCAAAAAGTGGCATGACAATTTCAGGAGGATTCTCCTCTCTGATGGCTATCAAATAAATAGTGGTGATATTTGTGTATACAACAAATTCATAGAAAATTCTGGGGTTATCATTTGTCTTTATGTCGACGATATGCTGATTTTTGGAATAGATTTGGAAAGTGTTATGAACACCAAAAGGTTTTTATCGTCGAATTTTGACATGAAGGATTTGGGTGAAGCTGAAGTAATTCTGGGAATTAAGATCATCAAAAGTAACAAAGGAATTGCTCTATCTCAGTCCAATTACATGGAGAAATTCCTCAAAAGATTTAATCAGTTCGACTGCTCCCCTGCCCCAACTCCAGTTGATTCCAATATTAATTTAAGCAAGAATGAAGGCAAAAGTGTATCTCAACTTGAATACTCTCAAATTATTGGCAGTCTCATGTATGTCATGCACTGCACAAGACCGGACATTGCCCAAGCAGTGGGTATGTTGTGCAGATACACTAGTAATCCAGGGAAGGTTCATTGGAGAGCACTTATCAAAGTTCTCAAATACCTCAAGGGTACTTTAACTTATGGGATACATTTTGGGAGAATTCCAGTTGTACTTGAGGGTTACAGTGATGCAACTTGAAACTCATGTCCAAATGAGTCCACATCTGTAACGGGCTGGATATTTACTTTGGGTGGAGGAGCCATATCTTGAAAATCCAAGAAGCAGACGTGCATTATTCATTCAACTATGGAATCTGAGTTCATCGCCCTGTCATCGGCAGATGAAGAGGCAGAATGGCTCAAGAGTGTATTCGTAGATGTACCAATATGGGGTACACCTGTACCAGCTATCACAATTTATTGTGACAACTAGGCTGCAATGCTCAAGGCATACAACGAGAACTACAACGGGAAATCCAGACAAATTCGTCTGAAGCACAATCATGTGAGGGGTCTTATAACTTATGGAAAGATAGTTGTTCATTATGTTAAGTCCAAAGAAAATTTAGCAGATCCTTTATCCAAGGGCCTTGGCACAGACTTTGTGATAAAAAATTCAAAGGGAATGGGACTAAAGCCTGTAAAATAGTTATATGAGGTGGAAACTCAACCTGATGAGTCTCTCAGGTTCAATGGGATAAACAAGCCTATATGTAATAACTATTGAGCACTATCACTAAAGAAATTATTTTTTTTCTATCAATTTTTTTGAGACATGTCACTTCCTTGTATGTGATAGATAGTGCATATCCTGTAGGCTGTCAACCTATAGATGATCCTGTGGTTATAGGTTGAGAATTATTAAGAATTTTCTTAATGAGTGTTATACGCCTTAAATGGTGGGAATGTGACATGAGCACTCTTGATAGATTCACCTTTCTAAAAGTAAGAAGTTCATCATTTCTTATGAGTTGAGGCTTATCTCTAGAGCTCTCGGTAAATTGGGATTGAAGACGTAAAAATGCTGAGCTATTTGGTACAAATGACCTCTGAAAGGATTGTGCGTGCAACAGATTGGTTAGTTAGTTCGTTCAAGGTTCTATCCACTGTGATCCTTGACTATCTTTGATTTGTTTGCACTAATTGAAGGTTCAAGTTCAAATACACCTTCATGTATGCACATGATATTCTTGAATGCCCATACACACACACACACACACATATATATATATATATATATATATATTAAAGTAAAATCAAGTGGGGGTTTGTTGGATTTAATTTGATTTTAAAATAATAAATTTATTAGAGTTTATTATTATTAAATTATGATTTAATGTGTCTATGAGGGACATGCTAGGGTGTGTCATGGTGTATTTGATTAATATGGATCATTGGATCAATTTCACTTTGGAAGCCAATGGTTATGATGAAGAGACATGAACCTCACTTTCATGTAGATCTTTAGGTAATGATTTAAGACCCTTCTTTATCCAACGTTTTCTATAGAGTTTTTCTCTTTAACTTTTTAAGCCATAACGTATGGGTTCATGGGGTGTTCTCTTTTAACCATTATGTCATAACTCATGATCATGGTGTCATGTGATTTTAACACCAAAACGTATAGTCTCTTGGGTTGACATGAGACTTGTGCTCTTATGAGTACAAGGTCTCATCTCCTCTATATATAGAGGGTTAGAGAGCTAACGTGATATACCAATTTTGAAGGGCGAAGCTCTGGCAAGATACCTCCAGACCGAGAAATAAAATCCCCTAAAAAAAGCGGGTCTGAGACATACTTTGAAGCTTCTCTTCCATGTTGATCAGCCATATTATGTGGACTGATTTTTCTTGGGACCGAACTACTTAGTTCGGACCCGTTTAATTGATCTAAACGGATTGTCTTTTTAGACAGGCCTCAAGATTAATTTTTGACGGTCCAAATGGATCGTCTCTTGACTAGACTAATTGGACAAACTCTTTTGGGTCCGTCCTAACTGACTAGTATTTTGAGATAATCTGATCGGATCATCAATTTTTTCAATCGGTCCTTAATTGGACTAATCCATCAACCCGAAATTGCATAAGCTAATGGGGAGACTCTGTCGAATCTTTTGGACAATTTGCAACACTATAAATAATTAAGTTTAGAAGTGTTTTGAAATAATCGGCAAAATAATATTTTGTGGGAAGATTGGAAGATTTCTTGAAATTAAATTAAATTAATTTAATTTAATTGAAATCAATTCAGATACAATAAAATTAAATTGATTAATTTTATATATGTGGTTAAATTTGAAGTATATGAAGAAATTCAATTTTATTTAAAATTAATTTATTTGGCCATTCTAAAGGAGTTTGGGTACCGTCGTCTCCACCAAGTAGTGCAAACTTGTAGGGAAAGACCGGATGAATCCGAGCTGTGTTGAATCCCGAAGATAGAGCTGCCTTATCCCTTGCACAGTAGGAGTCGAAGGCTTCGACTATCTTCAAGAAAGACTCTTCAAGCGCCTCTCAGTTCGAGTGATTCATTGTAAAATTATATAATTATTTATTTATTTCTTTGATTAATGGTTGCTAATTGTGCTCTGATTTGTAAATGTTTTTTTAGACTAAACCGTCAACAATTAGAACATATTTTTAAGTTCTTAGTTATCTTTGATTTGAGCTTAGCTTTTTTTAAGTCATTAAACCATCTTCTAATTTCACTAAAGACTCTCGTTGATGCGTTTTGCTGAATATGAGCTCCTTGTAAAAATGAAGGTACCTCCTTAGTTTTGAAACCCTATTTTTATGTACTTCTTTTTATTTGGGCCTCATTTTAGTTTTAAACTATCAATCATTACCTAAATTCGCTAAAGACCCCCCTTTGATGCGTTCTACTGAATAGGGTTCCTTGTAAAGTTGGGAAAGTAAGGTTCTCCATAGTTCTAGAACCTAGGTTTTACAAAACTTTAAATTTTTATTTTTGAAACAAAGATCTGGTTTTACATGCATTCATGACCCATTAATGATTAGTTTGGGTAAATTTTCTCCTAAGTTTTATAGCATTTATATTGACACACCTTGGTAAGGTTTTGTTAATTGTTAGAATGATAAGCCTAGAAATTTCATACCCTCATTTAAACCTATTGACCTTATTTCCATTAATTAAACTCCATAATAGAATTTTTCAAGTGCATTTCCTTTATGCTATGTTTGGTTGTTGAGAAAATAGGTGAAATCATGGAAAAGAAAAGAAAATTTTGAATTTCTAATACAATTTTTAGTTGTGTTTTGTCCAATTTTCTTTTCTTTTCCATGTCTTCACTTCTTCTATGTTTAGGGTGACTAAATTTAAGATCTTAAAGTTGTTAGTCTAGAATAAGTCCATTTGAACCTCCATGGTTCTAAAGTTAAGGATATCTTATAATATTTAGGATAGTCATTTTTGTTCAATTATCATAATACATCATTCATTTATTTGTTTTCAAAACCAAGATTTCCAAGTAAATTTTTGTTAAAAGAATTTTGAAAGTGTAAGTTACCGTCTTTAAACGGATGATTTGGACTACCAACCTTTCCTAAATCATAATAGAACCCTTTTTCTTAAATCTCATTTTTGGTTCGCAAATTACATTTTTGGTTCGCAATTAAATTAGATCATGCTATATTTTGTTTTAAAATCAAAAAAAAATTAAATGATCAATCACAACTTAACTCATGATTGGTAATAACTCAATATTCGTCATATTAACATGCTTTATGCGTAGAGAATGTTTCAGACTTCTTTTATATTTTTCAAGAAGTCACTACATTACATATATTACAACTTACCGTGAAATTTGTATTTCCTTAGCATTACCCACAAAAGTAAGGAATTCTTCTAAGATAAATCCGTTCTCTTTTATATTTTTCAAGAAGTCACTACATTACATATATTACAACTTACCGTGAAATTTGTATTTCCTTAGCATTACCCACAAAAGTAAGGAATTCTTCTAAGATAAATCCGTTCTCATATTGCAGATGCTACAAAAAAGAACAACATGTGATATGCAAAGACCATAAACTAGGCAAAAAAAAAACAGAAGCTAAGATATACAACTCTTCACTAAAGCTAATATGAGGTGAAAATAAAGATAAAGATGAAGAAAGTTCGCTCAGAGAGTCTGCAAAAAAGCTTTGCTGTTCACCACAGTTGGAGTATCCGAATCAGAATCGAGTCTCCTAAAGACTAGCTTCTCTTGGGACATCTGACCATTAGAGAAATCTGTGACCTCGGTGTCTATCAAGATTGTGTCCTCTTCCTTGAACTCTCCTCTCAATATACCCTTCACAAGCTCATTTTCAACATTTTGTTGGATGACTCGCTTGACTAGCCTCGCACCATAATTGGGGTCATACCCAAGACTTCCTAGCAGTTGAACTGTAGCATCGCTTACCCGAATTTTTATCTTCCGATCTGCAATCCTCTTTCGTACTCGTTCCAAATGAAATGTAGTCAAGCATGAGATGAATTGAATGCAAATCCAAAGAAAAGAAAATACTAATATTTTGAAACTTGAAAAACAAATTTGATAAAAAAAAATAATGAAATCATGACAAAAAAAATATTCATATATTATATATGATATCTAATCAATGAAAACATCAATGTGAAGCAACTAACTTGTAATCTCACGATACTGTTTATTTGCTCACGGTCCAAAGGCTAGAAGACTATGTACTTATCAACCTTATTCATGAACTCGGGATGAAAAATTGATCTCGCAGTATCCATCACCTTTTGTTTAATGGTTTCATAATTTGAGTCCTTTGATGAAGTCTCATCATCTGTGTTGTGTAGAACTCCGGATTTTTTGTCATGGCATGGTAAATAGTGCGGTGAATAGTGTCTAAGGCTTAAAGTCTATTGTAATGCCTTGAATGGTTATCAATGATAATGAGAACCTTTTTTCGATATATTTCGGGTGGATGATGTGTTATGGCATATATTAAATCCTTAAAAATGTTTTCTTAAGTTTATGGGTGTTGGGACGAAGGAGCAAGAATATAAAATACTCCAAGTGTTAAAAAGGGGTATGTCTTAACATACCCTCAACTTAAAAATATCTAGTTTTGTCACCGTTGATCGGAATCGATGATTTTGAACCATTAGAAAGGTATGAAAACTCTCTTCGAGGTTCATGTTTATCATTTTTCCAGATTTTTAGTCGAATATAGGTTAGACGTTGGATTTCCAAAATCAGGCCTACTGAAAATCTGGGTTGCTGAATCCATTCCAAACCAATCAGATTTAGAGTCCATTTAGGTAATTAAAAACTCAGAATTAGGAATTGTCCATTAGACACAAAATTATTCTCCTTTGAATGACGAGTCCAACGCAAGTTGAATCATCAAAATCCGATAAGAGAGTCAAAATACCAAAGAGGAAAAAAGGAAAAAAATAGGAAACTGGAGAAACCGTTTGAACAGTTTACATGACCGTGCGAACGGTGCCAGTGAAAAATCAAGTGATCGAAGGCAGTAACCTCAACTGTTTGAATGGTTCCAAGACCATTCGAATGGACATGCATAGTAAAGTTGCAAAAAACCTTAACTACGGGATTGTTATGATTTTATCTCCTTGGGCTATAATTAGAGGGGATTTTCGTGGGTTTTAGACTAACACAAATCCTAAGAGAAGTTTTAGGAGAAAAGGGGAGAAAACCTAGGGTTCCAAAGAGGGTTTTCTTATGAGATCAAGGAGGATCTTGAATCCGTGCTTCCCAAGCTTCCACAAGCTTGGATCTTCTTCCTTGAGCGTGGATCTCCATTTCCAAGCTCGAGTTCGTGTCCAACCATCCTTCCAAGCTAAGATTTAGTCTTTGCAAAGTAAGTACATCCTAATATCTAGCTTTGGTATGAAACAAGTATTGAAAGTAATGATTTTTTTTGTATGATTGAAATAAAAAGGGAAAGTAAAATTCTACTACCTAGTTTTGCATGATACAAACATTGAAAAGAAGGATAGTATGTGTGATTTTGAATAAGAAATTGTAAGTACTCCTACCAACTAACCTTGCTATTATATAAAGATGTAAATGGAGGATTGAATGCATGATTTGGAATAGAAATGGTTAGTGAACCCTTCTAGTTAACCAAGAGATAACCTAGATCCCAAAACCTAGGGTTCCAAGTTTAAATGTCGAGATTTCTTCTATATGTTTTGATCGGTGCTAGATGTTACAGATATATGCACCTTAAACTACACTTGTTAATTCATTAGAGTATTCTTTTTAAACTATGTTATGATACTTGGTTGTCTTCAATCATTTTAGGTCCATGTGAAGAAAAGAATGTTAAAAATTAATATTTAAATATTTCCAAAATGCTCAAACGAGGTTCAACAATGTGGAAAAAGAAATAAGAAAATTCTGGAAATTTTCTGTGACCTGCGATAGATCATAGCTAGTCTGTGATCGATCGCAGGTCAGGCTGTGATAGATGTAGAGGGGTGTGATGAATCGCAAATAGGGCAGAGAGTTACTGTAAATTTTCTTCTATATGCAATCGATCACAGGTGTTGTGCGATCGATCGCAAATTGGCATTTTTACTAGTGAACAACATCCGGAATAGAAGAGTTTGAGTCCTAATGGGTTTCCAAGAACCCTAATCCGAATTTTCTCTTTCTCTATATACATAGAAGACTCTTTGGCCTTTAAGGGTTAGAGATTTTTGGATCAAAAGAAGAGAATGAGCTCTGGAGATCAAGGAAGCCATGAAGATGAGTCCGTCGTTTTTGTCTATGAAGATGATATGTTCCTCCCTCGCAATGAACTAACTTTCCATTCTAGGGTTTCGATGAAACCCTAGCCAAGTAATTGTGTTCTTATTAGATTTTCTTATTTGTAAGACATTGATTGCATAATGAGAGGGTTGTTTTATCAACCGATTTTATTATTCAAATTTGATTTCAGTGGAATTTATATCCTTGTCTTAGGTATTAGGAAATTGGAATTAAACTCACTTATGTTAATTTTTGTTAGAATTTCAACATAGGTTTTATGCAATGATTTTAACATATCGAGAGACTAAGTCCTAAGATATCTTATGCTAGAGAAGACGAGTGATTACACAACCGTAGATTAGTATGTATCATTCGTGCTAACCGGAGATACGTTATGCCTAGGGCTTGAGTCCTTGTACCTTTCTTGATCAATTGAGAGGGGACGTGTTGTCACTCTAACTGTAATGTTTGCAAATCAAGAGGTCTGAATGAATTCAGAATGTGATTAGTTATGAGGTTAGTGGTGGATTCGAACACCCTACATCTTCTCTCCAAAGGATTTAAAAACCCCGTAGTTAATAATTAAATAGAAATCTCCATTTAATTAATTGTTTTAGCTTAATCAATTAAAAAATCAATTCTCTAAATCATTAGTTTAGAATTAATCTGGATAAAGGCAACGAAAACAGCGTAGTCCTCAGAGGTTCGATACCCTTACTAGTACTATTCTACAGAATTATTAGTATAAGGAATAATTTAAAAATACGTAACGACCATGTTTCAAATTCTAAATCTACTATGATTGCTCTAAGTGTATGAACTATAAAGGATGAAATGGATGTAATAGGCTAAGTAGTCATGTTATGATGATTTCTTGCTATGAATGAGAAACTATGAGCATGTTGCCATGTTTTAAGGTTCCTACGTTTAATTATGATGTTATTCTTACCATGTATGAAATGCCTCAAATATGTTAGCACAAGCAGGCATAGTGTAATCGAGTTTCTTAAATTACAAAACCCCATGGATTTCAAATGAAACAAGTAGGATTTTTCACATGACAAGAACAAGACAAGTGATTCACGAAACGAATGATAAAGCCGAACTTTGGGTCGGTCAAAGATAGGGCATATCCAAGGATATGCCATATTTGGCTTCAAGAAAACCAGAAAAGCAAGACTGATAATGCCGAACTTTGGGTCGGTCAATGATGTTGGTGTATTTTTTCTATTTCGTTGAAGGGTATTTACATACTCAGTTCACAAGTTGCTTTCAATAATATTCGATGAAGGGTTTTTACATACCCGGCTCACAAATCGCTACAAGGGCACTAACGTCTGGCTCACAAGATAAGCATGACAAGACAAGACAAGTGTGATTCTAACAACATAAGACAAGCATGATTTCCATGAGGCAAGAACAAGACAAGAATAATTTTTTAAGTATGATAAGCAAGTTTTGAAAATACGAAAAGATAATTTCAAGTACAAGCTATGAATTATACACATGATTTACATGAGGTTTTTCGTTCGGATTTTCATGCATGCACATGAATGGATTGTTTAAATTCTAGTAAGCTATGAATTGTATTATATCATTGTTAGCTAGTAGTTGTACTCACTGAGTGTTTCAATACTCAGCCGTACATTTCATGTCGACAGGTCCAGTGGATATCTTCAACCTCGAGCCATGGCTTGAGGAAGAGTATGCTGAAGAGGAGCCCATTGCAGCCTCAGAAGGACAGGGATCTAGATAGGTGGCCCTATCTAGACTATTGTTGAGTGGAGATTCAATGAGGTTCTTTATTTTGTATTTTGATGGGTGGGCATGTCCACTCTTACATTAGTCATGTTTATGTATAAAAACTTGGAATACTGATCATGTATAGAAAAGAAAAATTGAGTTCACACTTCCGCATTGATTTTTTTTCCGTTATAGTATGTCTTGTATCTATTGCAGGATGGTTTGACAAGTTATGACAGTAACGTCTAAAGTCTCACCTAACTCATAGGGGAGATTTTGGGGCATTACATGTTGAGTATATATGTACTGTGATCCCACATTCGAAGTCATAATGATAACAGTGTTGGTGAAGCTCACAGTGTGACCCTGCGAGTTTGTCACTCTTTCATCATCCAGAATTTGAAGGAGCACATCGGAATACGCCTTTTCGATCTCGTCAAACAAAATAACACAATATGGCCTCCGACGAACTGTCTATGTTAATTGTCCACCTTCCTCATACCCAACAAAATCAGGTGGGGCCCCTATTAATAGAGAGAATCAGTTCTTAACTAATTGACTTATTCTCTTTGTTGATATTAGATTGTATTATTCAAATATTCTTAGCTGTCTTTCCTAGATATAGGAATCTGTTTGTAACAACCTCCTAGTTTGTAGGATCTCCAACAACTATCTATTATTCCTTTGATGTATTTATACGTTTGTTAGTCAATAAGAGAGTAATCAATTTTGCTATTCTATTATGGTATCAAAGCAGAACTAAGAGATAACAAATTCCAATTTTTTTTCTTTTTTTTTCTCCTCCTTTCTTCCATCTCGAGCAGCCATGGCCAATCCTTCAACCTCTATTCTCAACACAATGAATCAATCCTTCAACCTCTATTCTCAACACCAATGAATCCCATAACACCCTTATCAACATTAATGTTGTTGCCCAACCCCTCTAAAACTCACTTCAGCAACTACATCTCTTGGAAGTTGCAATTTCACATCCTCTTCATTGGCTATGATCTCTTAGGCTAAATCGATGGCTCAAAGCCTGTCCCCCCAGCAACTCTCACTCAAAATGACACAACTAGACCAAACCCTGCTCACATCCTCTGGATCCGACAGGACCAGTTAATCTTGAATGCCATCATTGGCTTCATCTCCCCAACTATCATACCATTCATTGCTCAAGCTAAAACCACTCACGAAGCATGGACTATCTTGGCCACCACCTACGCCAAGCCTTCTCATGGACGCATCAAACAGGCCAAGAGCCAACTCACGATGATCACAAAGGATCTGACAGTGTAATTGCATTTCTGCGAGCCATAAAAGCAAAGCTAATGAGCTTGCCCTTCTTGGAGCACCACTTGATGCAGAAGACCTCATAGACAAGATACTTGATGGACTTGGAGATGATTACAAAGAACTAACACGTGCTGTCCAAGCTAGAGACACGCCTATACCTTTGAAGAACTACATGAAAAATTGCTCAACTTTGAAGCTTCGGTGCTCACCACAAAACCAGAACCCTTCAATTTCCTACCACTACTAATCCCATGAGCAGGAATCCAACAACCTGGTGCCCACTGCACACTCAGGCAACAACACTCATTCATTGGCGTCCCTCCAATAGCAATCCAAACCGGTATCCTACAACACAAAACAGCGGACAAACCACAACTCAAGGAAATCGTCCATCTCGGCCATACCTGGGTTATTGCCAAATCTGCAGAATACAAGGTCATACAGCAAACGGTGTCCATCATTCGGCTACTCCCCATTCAAACATCCAACAGTAATCCCACTGCTTTGAACAATCATCCTGCTTCCCCATGGCAACCGAGGGCTCATTATGCTACCAATAATCCCAGCACACATCATGGCTCTTGGACAGTGGAGCTTCTCACCATGTTACAGGCTGATCTAACAATCTCTCCATGCATGCTCCATACAAGGCTCGGATGACATTATGATCGGAGATGGCTCAGGTCTCTCCATTACCCATACCGGTTCTTCCTCTCTCAAAACATCTCATAACACTTTTCAATTGAACAATGTCCTCTGTGTTCCTGATATGAAAAAGAATCTCATTTCAATATCTCAATTTTGTACCTCAAATAATGTTTCAATTGATTCTTACCAACTGCTTTTCTTGTAAAGGACATTCACACGGGGGCAACACTTCTGAAGGGCCAACTAAAGATGGTGTTTATGATGAGACAAACTGATTTTATTGAATTGCTCAAAAGTAATTACAAAGAGACCCAACTAGGGTTTATATAGATAATAGTATATAGATAAAATAGAAACTAAATATAATCAAACATTCTAATCTCTCAATCACAATCTCTTCTAAAATCAAATCTTTCCAATAATCTCAATCTCTTTCTAAATCAATTCTTTTCCAACCATCTCAATTTCATTCTAAATCCATTTCTTTCCAATTGTGATGATGGTAATGATATGGTGCATCTCATGCATATCATTACCATACATGTACTCTATTACTCCCCCTCAAACTCATGTAGATTTGAAAATATGCGTGAGTTTGATACTTAACAGGCAGGTAGCTTGCTAGTCATTCCAATGTCGTTGCAGATCTTGATAGTGTCAATCGTCACTGTTGTTGATGTGGTGTATGATGAGAGAATAATAGGAGCCTCAATGGACTAGACCTCTATGGGTCAATGAAAAGGGGGTGGACCTCAATGGGTCAAGGCCTCATGGACCGAATAGCCTCTTGGGCAACAAAATGGGCCTCGTGGGCCTAAAAAATACATCGTGTTCGTGCCTATGGTCTTGCAAAGGGGTCACAAGTCTGGACCTCAATGGGTCAGGGCCTCTTTGGGAAAGTGGATCCTGATGATCTTGCCTCTAGTCCTTGCTAAAAGGGGTCAATAGGTCCTAATACGGGCCTCTATGGGCCAATTTTTTTTTTTTTTTTTTTTTTTTTTTTTTTTCACAATCAACAACTTTTTCTTCTTTTTTTTTCCGGACAATCTTGGAATGATGATCGATTGACGGTGCTAAGTGTTTTTGGACAACTACACTTCTCGTGATGCAAATACCCCCACAAGAGAGAATCAACAAAGCTAGGACGCAAACCCAAAACGTACCCACACCAATTGACCTGTCGAGCTTGAGGGGCCTCACCATGATCAAGGTGGTGGACGCTCTTTCAAAGGCTGGCAGAGACCCTTGGATTCTCCAAGTAGTGAACCATGACGTTCCGGTGTGTTTGGAGTTGCTCGTGCGAGCTCAAGGACTCGACAGCACCACTTCTTTTACACCGCCTGAGAAGAAGGCGAGCGTTTATTTCAAAGGGGTGAGCCCAAGCCCGTTGTGAAAGTTGGGTGGGACTAGCTTCGTGCGCTGTCCACTCCAAATCACGGTAATTTGACAGCTGCAGATGGGTAGACTAGGTTGAGATCAACGTCCTTCAAGGTGAGATAGGTGAAGGTGAGCCACCCTATTGGCCACGTGGGAGTAGTCATAATCTCAATCCTATTGGCAAGTTTTGATAGAGGATATCTTCTGAATGTAATCTTGGCACAATATTTTGGGGCTGATGGGTGGAACAGATGGGCTTGGATCCAAGGCTTTTTTTTTTGAGGTACATTGAGCTGGACAAAGGGGGATTGAGCATGGGATGCCAATGACGATGCAAGAAAACATTAGCAGGCTCTGTAGGTTATAAGGTGAATGAGAGGACCTGTGAGAGGATATGCAGACTTTGACGTGAAGCTGTTAGCGCCTAAAAGCTAAAAGTAAAAAAGGGTTTTTTTTTTCCACGAAAACCAAGAATTCAAACACGGCGGGCGGTGCAGCACCACCCGCCCGGAAAGCGGAATTGAAAAAAAATCAAAAGGCGGTGGATCGCCCCCGCTCTGATCATGTAAGACAAAATGATTTTTTTTTAATTCTCAAAACTAATTACAAAAAGAGACCAACTAGGGTGTATAATAGATAAAGTATTAGATAAAATAGAAACTAAATATAAATCAAACATTCTAATCTTCAATCACATCTTCTTTCTAAAATCAAATCTTTCCAATAATCTCAATCTCTTTCTAAATCCAATCTTTCCACATCGCAATTTCATTCTAAATTCAATTTCTTCCACATTGTGATGATGGTATGATATGGTGCATTCTCTGCATATATACCCATACATGTCTAGATATATGAGTGGCCGGGTATCTCCACATGTGCTTTTTCCAACATAAAAACAGCTTATCGGAGTGGCATCATAGATTCGGACACCCAGCTTTTCCATTCTGAAAACAGAGTGTTTCGCAATAAACTCAGTCGCTCTTCTCACTAAATTCATCGACTTTTCTGAATGCTGTCTAGTAATAAAAGCACAAAGTTATCATTCTCTCAATCACCAATTGTCTCTTCTCAACCTCTGATGAAACTATCTTTTCTGATGTTGGACTCACAAATTATATCAAATGATTGGATTTAAAATTATGTAATTTTTGCTGATCATTTTGAAAGATATATCTGGTTCTTCCTTTCTTAAACCAAAATCAGAAGTCAAAGCTACTTTCATTAGATTTAAAGCATTGTTGACAAACACTTTGATATACCCATCAAAACCTTTTCACGATGGACAAATGGTGGTGAATGATAGCGCTCTTGCATCATTTGCTGCAACAAATGGTATTTCCCATCTCACTACACCATCCCACAAGACTAAACACAATGGTTTTTCTGAAAGAAGCATTTACAGTGTAGAAAAGGATTAGATACTATACTCATGCCTATCTTCCTTTACAGTATTGGACTTAGGGCCTAGCCAACATAGTTTATGTCATTAAATCGCCCTGCCAAACCCATACACTAAACCTCTCCTCTCCACATGAAAAATTTGTTAGAACAGCCCTAATTACTCAAAACTCCAAAATCTTGTTGTTTATGCGATCCCCGGCTTAGACCATATGGAACCAACAAACTAAAACAAGCGATCCAACATGTGATCCTTCGGATAATCCTTAACTCAGATTGCTATGCTGCCTGATCCATTCGCACCCACTCCAAACATAAGTACTGTCTCTAGGCAATGTTTAGATTTGTGAGGAGTGTTCCTTTTCACTCACTATCTTGCTCAATTCTAATCCCCAATTCCGACTCCTTGCACTGGTTCCCCACCACTTCGAATCCCTTCCGGCACATCGTTGGTACCAGGCCACACAGTCGAATGCGTCCATGTATGCAATGGAGTTCAACAGCAATCCCCCGTGAAGCTTTCACAAACCAGTCCGAAACCCGCACAAATCATCTCTACAAATAACCTGAAATACCAATAAATCATTCCCAACAACAACCACCAAAAGAAACATATGAGCTCATCCAAACTATAAACCCCGAGACTACTAAGCAAAAATATATTCGCACACCTCTCCCCAAAATGAATCTTTCAACCAGTTAACCAAAGGAAGTGATCGTGCACACCAACCACATTAGACCCAAGCACAATCTGAAGATAATAGAAATGGACCCCTTGTCGAGGGCAAGGTCTGGAAGGAGTATGATGTTTAGAAAGAATGGGGCATGGGCACTCGTTCCCCCGAACACGTCCACATCTAGGTTGGATGTTAAGTGGCTTTTTAGCAACCAAACGCACATCGGATTGCGTGTCTTGTTGACAGTTCAAGGCGTTTTTTTGCAAAGGATATCCACCAAACCGGAATAGGGCGGACTACCAGGAAATCGCAGCATTTAGCACAGCTGTCAAACCAACCAATGTTCGAGTCTATCAGTATTAGCTAGAGCGTGGTGGTCTTAAGGC
>JABCRI010000978.1:0-32486 GCA_015143295.1 Tetracentron sinense
ACCACACAAATACAAATTATCGGGTGTATACGGGCTTGTATACACATTCGCCGGTGCATACGGCTGGTTTGCCTTGTCATCGGCTGTGGGGTAGCGGTGAGGGCAAAACCTCAATCATGCATAATGCGTGTCCTTGTGGTACTTGCATATTACTTGTCATCTTGTTTATTCTCTGCTTGTTCTAGGTATAGATTTCGTGAATCAGTGTGAATGAAATAAAATATTGTAAATCATGCATAGATTTAACATGCAAGGGTTCTCCTAAGTGATCAATATAAAGCATAATTTGTCAAATAAAATAAGGGATAATTTTATTTACCGTGTCTAAATTTTTAATACGCATCTATAATCAAATAAGTCTCACAGGGCCTTAGTTTTCACAACACATAATGATCTCAACAAACATTATAATAATTCATCAATTTGAACATCATCCACTCCTCCATTCTCATCATTCATACACCACAAAATCAATCACATTCCCCTTGTTGATATAGAATAAAAAAATCATAACAATATCTTTTTCAAATAATTATCACAAGGAAATCACCATCTAAAATGTTCTCTATTCATCATATATATATTATCTATCAGATAACCAAGATCTAAAATTTTCTAACATCGTCTATAGATTTTTCAAGGGAAATCCTGATTTAGAACATTACAAAAATCATCATATATATTTTCCATAAAAAAAATCTGGGTATAAACATCGTAAAATCATCATATATAATTTTCATCATAGTTTAAAACAATAAAAACATATTACTATTGTCGTTCTTACTTTAGATCTATTTCTTCATCATATTGTATCAATAATCCCTATATTGAAGAGGAAGGAAGTCGTATTTACCTCTCACGATCGCTTCCCTACGATCAAACGTTTGCGAATGGGATGGATCTAAGTCTTTTTGTACTTTTTCCTTGTAACACCTTTGATTTCTCCTCTTGGATCTCTCCAAAACCCTTTTCTCTCACTCTCTTAATGAGAACTCATAGGTGTTTCTTCTATTTTTCTCTCTAATAAGTTTTAGAATGATGAAATACCTAAAATCCATGAGTTAGGGTCTTTATATAGGCAATACCAGAGTTAGAAAGTGATAAGAACTGCTAAAACACTATTCACGGTTACTGTTCACGCGTTACTGTTCACGCGGTTACTGTTCATCCGTATTACAGTTTTGCCACTGTACTTTGAATAATTTCTATAGAGCTCAATTTCTTATCGGATTAACCTGAAATTTAAACCATAGCTACTTTAGGTCATATAAAATCTACATTAAAATTTTCATAAATTTTGGATTGCACAAAATGACCAAAATACCCCTCTTATGATAAAGGAGGATTTCGTCTATTTTTCACTTGATTAATTTATAAACACCCTCATGCTACTTTAATTGTTCCAATTTTAAACTTATGTAATAATTAATCATGACAACCAAAAATATTAAAACTAATTGATACGAATACCAAGAAATTAAATTTCGGGTCTCTACATCCTACCCCCCTTAAAAGGAATTTCGTCCTCGAAATTGTGTACCTTAGTTAAACAAGTAGGGATACTTCTCTCGAACTTCATCTTCTCTTTCCCAAGTGGCCTCTTCAACGGAGTGGTGTTGCCAGCGAAGGAGGACAAAACGAATGATCTTTCTGCGTAGCACATGCTCTTTTTGATCCAAAATCTGAACAGGTTGTTCTACCATTGTCAATCTTCTCGAATTTCCAAAGGCTCAAAATCTATAATATGTGAAGGATCTGGAATGTACTTCCTCAACATAGAAACGTGTAAGACATTATGAACCGCCGCCATGTGAGGAGGCAGGTTACCCTGTATGCCACTTCTCCTACTCTTCTGATAATTTCGAATGGTCCAACATACCTTGGACTTAACTTCCCTCTCTTACCAAACCTCATAATTCCTTTGGTAGGCGATATTTTAACGAAGACAAAATCTCCAACTTGAATTTCAAATCCCTTCTTCGGGTGTCTGCATAACTCTTCTGTCTACTCTGGGCAGTCTTCAATCTTTCTCTGATCAAGTTAACCCGGTCTGCCGTCTGTTCAATTAGCTCAGGACCCAGAAGTTTTCTCTCTCCCACTTCATCCCAATAAAGAGGAGATCTACAACTTCTACCATACAAAGCTTCGAAAGGTGTCATCTGAATACTTGCTTGATAACTGTTGTTATAAGCAAATTCAACTAAGGGTAAATGCTCATCCCAACTACCTTGAAAATCAAGCATACAAGACCGGAGCATATCCTCAATAATCTGATTCACTCTTTCTATCTGACCATCAGTTTGAGGATGAAATGCCGTGCTGAAATCCAGGCGAGATCCCATGGCTTGCTGGAAACTCCTCCAGAACCTTGATGTGAACCTTGTATCTCTGTCAGAAACGATACTGACAGGTACTCCATGTAAACGTACCACTTCCTTAATATAAAGTTCCGCTAACTTGTTAGCATTATAAGTAGTCCGATAAGGAAGAAAGTGAGCTGACTTAGTAAGACGGTCCACCACCACCCAAATGGCATCAAATTCTTGGCTGTCCTTGGCAATCCCACAATAAAGTCCATAGATATGTTTTCCCACTTCCACTCAGGAATAGGGAGGGGTTGCAATAACCCTGCAGGTCTCTTATGTTCGGCTTTCACTTGTTGACAAACCAAACATTGAGATACATGAGTAGCCACATCTCTCTTCATATTCCTCCACCAATAATGCCTCTTGAGATTTTGGTACATCTTAGTACCACCTGGATGAACTGTATACTTGGACCGATGTGCTTCATCTAAAATCTCTCGTCTCAAATCTTCATTATTTGGGGCACATAACCTGCCTTTAAACGTTATAGCTCCTTCTCCATTAACTGAGAAATCCTCCTGACCATTTTCGAAAGACTTGGCTCGATAAGCTAATAATTCTTCATCAGACTCTTGCAATTCTATGATTCTGGTTCGCATATATGATCTGACTGCAAGATTAGCTACCAATGGTCCGCCTATACAAAGAGTGAAACTTGTTTCATTGTTGGACATATCTTCTAACAATTTCCAACCTTTGACCCTTAAATGTGCCAACAAACCAGAGGGCCTTCTGCTAAGTGCATCTGCTACCACATTAGCTTTCCCTGGATGATATTGGATCGAACAATCATAATCTTTCAAAAATTCTACCCAACGGCGTTGTCTCAAGTTGAGCTCTTTCTGAGAGAACAAGTACTTGAGGCTCTTATGATCTGTAAAAATTTCAAACTCTACTCCATACAAATAATGCCGCCAAATCTTTAGAGCAAAAACCACTGCTTCTAGCTCTAAATCATGAGTAGGGTAGTTCTTCTCATGGTTCTTCAATTGTCGGGATGTATAGGCAATGACTTTACCATGTTGCATGAGAACACATCCTAAACCAACATGCGAAGCATCACTGTAAACTACAAATCCACCACTACCTGATGGAACAGTGAGGACTGGGGCTGTAGTAAGGCGCTTCTTCAATTCCAAGAAACTTTGCTCGCATTTATCATCCCATGTGAACTTGGCATTTTTTCTTGGTCAAGTGAGTAAGTGGTGCTGCCAGGCTAGAGAATCCCTCTACAAATCTTCTATAATTTCCTGCGAGGCCTAGAAACTCCTGATTTCTGTAACACTCTTTGGCCTAACCCAATCTGCAACAGCTTCAATCTTCGCGGGGGTCTACTGAAATCCCTTCTGATGATACGACATGGCCTAGAAATGCTACCTTCTCAAGCCAAAACTCACATTTACTCAATTTAGCATACAACTCATGCTTTCTCAAAGTCTCGAGGGTAACCCGAAGATGCTTCTCATGATCCTCCCGGGTGGGTGAGTATACAAGGATGTCGTCTACAAATACTATCACATGACAATCCAAGACTGGTTTGAATACTCTATTCATCAAGTCCATAAATGCTGCCGGTGCATTAGTTAAACCAAAGGACATAACCAGAAACTCAAAGTGTCCATATCTTGTTCTGAAAGCTGATTTAGGGATATCCTCTGATCTAATCTTCAACTGATGATACCCTGACCTCAGATCTATCTTAGAAAAGAATTTTGCTCCCTTTAATTGGTCGAACAGATCATCAATCCGTGGCAACGGATATTTGTTCTTTATGGTGACCTTGTTTAACTGCCGATAGTCGATGCACATCCTCATCGACCCATCCTTCTTCTTTACAAAAAGAACTGGTGCACCCCATGGTGACATACTTGGTCTAATAAAACCCTGTTTCAGTAATTCTTCAATTTTTACCTTCAACTCTTTTAGTTCTGCTGGGGCCATCCTATACGGTGCTCTGGAAATTTGTGCAGTGTCTGGAGCTAAGTCAATGACAAAATCAATCTCCCTATCTGGTGGTAACCCTGGTAACTCATCAGGAAAAACATCCATGAACTCACAGACTACAGGGATGACAGAACCATCTTTTCCTTCTGGATTGGAAAGACTTAAGGCCGCAAATCTAGCGATGTCTTTCTTCTTCAATCCTCTAAAATGGAAGGGAGTTCCATTAACTGGCTTGAACTTCACCATTTTCTCATAACAATCTACGTGCCCATGGTAAGCTGCAAGCCAATCCATTCCAAGAATGACATCAAAATCTTGGAAGTCTAGGATGATCAGGTCTGCCAGTAGCTCATGTTGTCCCACAAGGATGACACAAGCTCGGTATACTTGGTTGGTGACTACTGATTTACCAATAGGAGTCAAGATGGATAACTCATTATCTAACTGGCTCGGTTCTGAAACAAATCCCTTCGCAAAACTAGGTGTAAGAAACGAATGTGTTGATCCCGTATCAATCAATACATGTGCCAAACATTCATTAATCAACAGGGTGCCTGAGTTATTAAATAACTAAGTGTCAAATTCATGCATTATTCACATAATATAAGTAGCATATTTTATCCACACATCATATTTATAAACATCACAATAATCATAGAAATATCATATCAAATATAAATATAACTAAAGTGTACCTTGCACCACATCATCTGATGCCTGTGCATCCTGATTTGATATTGCAAAGACCTTGCCCTGGGTCACCTGACGTGGCTACTGCTGTGGGGGCTGCTGGGGTTTAGGAGCCTGAGGAGGCTTCTGCTGTGGTGCCTGCCTAGTAGGTGGCCTATTCCCTGAGGCTGGACTTGCTGAGTGGCCTGCTGACTACGGTGAGGACAATCTCTAATCCGGTGTCCCAATTGACCACACTGGAAACATCCCCCTATGAGTGCTCGACATTCACCAACTGGATGTCTCTTCCCACAATGTACAAACACATCAAACATAGGTGCAGAAGAAGTAGGCTGCACATATCGAGTGGCCTGAGAAGTAGTAGGGTGAGGCACAGTAGGTCCAGATGGAGGTGCAGGCCTCTGATAAGGAGTCGGCCTAGCTGTAGGTGGTTGGCCTGAAAATCTTGGCCTCTTATCCTGTGGTCCAACCCTGCTTGGCTGTCCCCTGCTGAATTTTTCTTTTTGATTCATCTCTCTCTTCTTCAAGAATTCCTCTGAATTCTTTTCAGCCAACTGAGCCCTATCGTTCACTTCAGCGAAAGTCTCGAGTCAAAACATTGAGACTCGGTCTCGAATAAAATCTCTCAATCCTCTTTCAAATTTTCTTGCTTTCATTGCCTCTGTGGCAATCATATGAGGTGCAAACCTTGAAAGTTCTGAGAACTTGGCCTCATACTTGGCCACTGTCATCTTCCCCTATTCAAGAGTGAGGAACTCTGCTTCCTTCTTTTCCCGGACAACCACTGGAAAATACTTCTTATAAAACACATCTAGAAATTCCCCCCATGTCCATGGTTGACCTGCTCTAGTCAAATCTCTAGTCCTGGAAGCTGCTCTCCACCAATGTTCTGCTTCACCCTCCATTACAAAGGCTGCCCATGTCACTCTTTCAGTATCCGTGGGAGACAGAACTGAAAATATCTTCTCCAGCTGTAAGATCCATGCCTCTGCAGCTATTGGATCTGTGGTCCCATAGAATGACGGAGGCCTCAATCTCCGGAACGCCTCAATCCCCACATGTGGCCTGGGTGGAGGGGGTACATGTGCCTCTGCTGGTCCAGGAGCAGTTGCAACAGGTTGTCTGGCTGCGAGGAGTGCCATAGTCTCGGCAATCGATCCTAGCACCTCAGTCAAATCAGGCTGGTACATACCAATTGGATGTCCTTCATCAATACCCCTTCCAGCATTACCTCTAGTGTTATATGCACGACCGCGCCTCATTGTGATAATCCTGAGAGCAAACGGTAACAATTAGTCTAACTTGGAAAAATAATTCATCCTAATATTCAGGCTTTACTCTAATCATCACAATATATCCTAGCATGTTGTATCCTAAGACTTAAGCCCTAGCTAACCTAATGCCTTGGCTTTGATACCAACTCTGTTGCGCACCAAAATCCCACCTAACTTAATGTGAGACTTTGGCACGTGACTTAATCATTAATTCCATAACTTCTTATCATAAGCATTTAAGGCAATTCTAAAAACATGGACCAAAAATATTTTTTTTTTTTAAATAAATGCAATCAAGTCCAATATCTGAAATAAATACTAAGACCTCATAATCAATTTAAAATCAACCTCTATGAATCTCCAGTCATAAACTCAAACTAACTATAAATCCATAATTTGTCTATTACAATTCTAAAATTCAAAATCCAAATATACTAGTGATCTAGTGTCCTGTGTATGGCCAGCAATCCAAGTTCCATTCTCCATCAGGATAGTCACCTGCTGGCTCTTCCTCGTATTCTTCCTCTTCCCAAGGTCCTGGGGCACAAATGTCAAATCTAGCACCTGCCGACAACAACAGTCATCGGCTGAGTAACAAGTTACCCAGCGTATATACAAAATCCTGCCTAACAATATACGAGATTTGATAACAATATATTTTAAGATTCAACATCACAAGTGAACTCACAATATTTCAAAGTGCGGAAGCATAATTAAATTTGATTCTTACACCTGATTACTCATGCTTATTTCTCTTATTTATTTTGCCTATTTTTGTTCATGAATTTATTCAACAACATGCAATTGCAATAACTTAAAATAACTCTACCCCATATATCGGGTAGAGACTAACATATACCCTACTTTCCGAGGTACCACACAATATACACATTATCCGGTGTACACAGCTTGTCTACACATTATCCGGTGTATACGGCTTGTCTACACATTATCCGGTGTATACGGCTTATCTACACATTCGCCGGTGCATACGGCTGGTTTTGCCTTGATCATAGGCCTGTGGGTACTCGGTGAGTGCAAAACTCAATCATGCATAATGCTTGTGTCCTTGTGTACTTGCATATTACTTGTCATCTTGTTTATTCTCATGCTTGTTCATGTATAGATTTCGTGAATCCGTGTGAATGAAATAAAATACTTGTAAATCATGCATAGATTTAAACATGCAAGGGTTCTCCTAAGTGATCAATATAAAGCATAATTTGTCAAATAAAATAAGGGATAATTTTATTTACCGCGTCTAAATTTTTAATACGCATCTATAATCAAATAAGTCTCACAGGGCCTTAGTTTTCACAACACATAATGATCTCAAACAAACTTATAATAATTTCATCAATTCTGAACATCATCCACTTCCTCCATTCTCATCATTCATACACCACAAAATCAATCTCATTCCCCTTGTTGATATAGAATAAAAAAAATCATAAACAACATCTTTTTCAAATAATTATCACAAGGAAATCACCATCTAAAATGTTCTCTATTCATCATATATATATTATCTATCAGATAAACAAGATCTAAAATTTTCTAACATCGTTTATAGATTTTTCAAGGGAAAATCCTGATTTAGAACATTACAAAAATCATCATATATATTTTCCATAAAAAAAATCTGGGTATAAACATCGTAAAATCATCATATATAATTTTCATCATAGTTTAAAACAATAAAAACATATTTACTATTGTTGTTCTTACTTTAGATCTATTTCTTCATCATATTTGTATCAATAATCCCTATATTGAGAGGAAGTCGTATTTACCTCTCACGATCGCTTCCCTACGATCAAACGTTTGCGAATGAGATGGATCTAAGCCTTTTTGTACTTTTTCCTTGCAACACCTTTGATTTCTCCTCTTGGATCTCTCCAAAACCCTTTTCTCTCACTCTCTTTAATGAGAACTCATAGGTTTTTCTTCTATTTTTCTCTCTAATAAGTTTTAGAATGATGAAATACCTAAAATTCATGAGTTAGGGTCTTTATATAGGCAATACCAGAGTTAGAAAGTGATAAGAACTGCTAAAACACTATTCACGGTTACTGTTCACGCGTTACTATTCACGCGGTTACTGTTCATCGTATTTACAGTTTTGCCACTGCACTTTGAATAATTCTATAGAGCTCAATTCTTATCGGATTAACCTGAAATTTGAACCATACCAACTTTAGGTCATATAAAATCTACATTAAAATTTTCATAAATTTTGGATTGCACAAAATGACCAAAATGCCCCTCGTATGATAAAGGAGATTTCGTCTATTTTTCACTTGATTAATTTATAAAACACCCTCATGTTACTTTAATTGTTCCAATTTTAAACTTATGTAATAAATTAATCATGACAACCAAGAATATTAAAATAATTGATACGAATACCAAGAAATTAAATTTCGGGTCTCTACACTATGTGATCAGGAAAGTACTCTCTGGCGGGGCCGTTATTCTAGCTGAAATGGATGGTGAAGACCCTCTTGAACTAGTAAATTCTGATTCGATTAAAAGGTATTTTGTATAATTCAATTTTAGATTAAACAGTCAAAATTGAAAGGAAGGGAGGCCATTTTTTTTATTTCCCGTAGAAATTCCGTAAAAACCGTAATCAACCCATTTGAGCCTTCATTTCGTTTCTCAAACCAAATCAGGACAATTGCACCCCACATTGGGGTAGTTTTTATAAATTTTAGGATGTTTTGTCAGGCCCCATAGACTAGGGCAGTTTTTATTTTTGTAAATCAAATCCAAAAAAAAAAAAGAGAAAAAAAATCAAGGAAAAGAGAGACAAAATAAAAAACAAAGCGCGGAAAAGTTAGTAAAAAAAAGCGAAAGAAAAGCAAAAAAAAAAGAATAGAAAAATGAAAAGACAAAATATATATATATACTTATGATAGTTTACTTTTTCACAATTGATCCCGGTCATCCCATTTCATCCTTTACTTTGAGTCTTCTTATCCAATTATTTCTAAATCCAGCCTAGCCTACGTTTCGTCCTATAATAAAGTCCTCTCAGATCAAGATTGACTGTATAAATCTCAAAATGAAACATATTTTTTATTCCAACCAGAATTCCAGTGATGACGGAAGCTTGCAGGTAAAGCTTTATAAAGAAAAGCATGAATTGAAAAGGTGTGATGAAAACACGAAAGGGCGTCACGAGTAAAAGAATCAAGTCATGGCAAGATCCAAATACCACAGGCTGGATGAAAACCTTTCGAGGCATCCATACGCAAAAATTACATGGGCCAGACCTAGTGAAAACCGTAAAAGGCACTAAGGGTAAAAAAGACATTCAAAAACAAAAAAAAAAAAGAGAAAAAAAAAAATCAACAAATCAGCCCAAGCAAGTATGTTGACACACTCTGAAGCGGATGGATTCTCTTACAGTTCAGTTGTATCAGATCAGTATAACCCAAGCCAGTTGTTTTAGACTAATGCAGTGAAATGCCCTACACTGGGGCACCATTGAGATTGATAGTTTCAAAGGTGGTGGACTGGAGCATTTTGGCCCAATTTGATCTATTAAAGGTGAAGCTAATGGATCCAAAGTACATGTGAGGAAAGTGTAGACCATGATGGTTTGAGCGCCTCGAATGTGGTTTAAAGTTCACTCATTTGCTTACTTTCATTTTATTCCTTTTATGTCTTACCCTTGGGTTTCAAAAAAAAAAAGGACCAAAACTAATATTTTGGCCTATGAGGAAAATTCTAGGATATTCAGAAAGCAAAAAATCAGTTTTATGCAAAAATGGTAGACAATTCTGAGGCCAATAAATACCAAAACCTATTTTATTTCACTTCATTGTATATAACTCTCTTTACATTAAGCTAATTTCTTTTTTTAAAAAAGTGAAAAGAGTGATCTCCTAGCCCATCAGACTCCTCAGATGGAACCTAGTCTATATCTCTCAACTTCCATCAGAGATGAGCAACGATGACATTTAGAAGGAAGAGCACTCCCTCTTGAGAACCAACATGAGCCCAAACATTCCAACCATACTCGCTGATGTTCTCCAAGGTCATCTCTCAAACCTCCGGCTCCAAAGCCTCATTCTTTGCTTGAGATGATACAAGAGAATTTTTGTCAATTACGCATTGCATTCTTTAAGAGGTACATTATCCCTGCAACTCATCCAAAAAATTAGTCAAGACTAAATGGTAAGAATTTGTAAATGCAACAATTCTATCTCTAGTTATCTTGTTATGCAAATTTTTGATGATTTTATTGAAAGCAAGCTAACAAGGTTTTGTAGTGGTATGTCAATTTACCTGCGATCCAGATACGGAATGAGATGGTTGGCTAGGATATGTCTGCAATGATGAATGAGACATGAATTGTAAGTATATAGCATTGAGTAGAGATTAACATAATTAACATTGTACTACATTACCTGTGCAGGCAAATGAACAAATGAAGGTTCGAGAGCTCCATCATCAACACCTGATCGGATAAGCTGCACACAGACATAATGGTCATAAGAAGAGAAATTCCATATGTCAATCCAAGATATATGAAAAAGAGAGAGAGAGAGAGAGAGGGAAAGAAGAAAAGAAAGAAAAAAATGATGGAAAAAAAAAAGGAGAGAAGTGATGTCGCTCCAAACCACATGTGTATCACTTACACCTTTGGTCAATCAATGATCACTAGGTCGAAAATATGCAACATCAAAATTTTAAGTCTAGATAATTTTTAGATTTAATAAAGTTGGAAAATCAATGGGCCGACTCAATCAATAGTCGAAACCATTTGATCCCCTTGTTTGAAAGATGTGTGTTTAGCCCGAATTAATGATTAGATGACCCCATAAAACCTTTTCAAACTAATTTGAAGGCTTACAAAAACGAGTTTAATTCTTTTTACCTCCAGTTGCGCTATCCGCGGGTCCCAAATGAGGCGATAAGTCGCGAGGCCGGTTTAGTAGGGGAACTAAATTCTATATCAGACTTCATGCAGTGGATTTAGCTCCGTTTCTTTTACATCTCAAAAATATTTGAAAAAAAGGAGCTTTCAAAAGGTTTTAAAAGAATTTTAAAGAGCCACCATTCATTCATTTGGGATATACACGTCATCTTTCTCGAGCAAAACAGGCTTATATCTTTTTATCTTTGTCATTCTTTGCAGGCAAATCTGGCAAAGAGAGGCAACTGTAGACACCCTGTTTTGCCCGAGCATTTCTTCTCCCCCTTCAACTCTCCCATTCTCCAAGGCTTTACACCCTAGCATACCCATACCTAACCCTCACCTCATTCACATGTGGGACATCCAAAACAAAAAACAAAAAACAAAACAAGAAAAAGTCAAAAAGAAAGAAAAAGATGTAAACAAGATATAACCTTGGTCGTTTATGTCATAAACGACCAAGCCTTTGTGGGCTAAAAAGTGACAAAAATGACCCTATCACTTTGAAGTTAATTCCAATGTCGTTTTTCTTATAAACAATGATTTTCGACAAAATTTGTATGGTCTTTTATGTTGAAAACGATCAAAGATTGGTCCCCAAATTTCAACCTGTAACTAACCACGTGCGTGGGGAATCTTTTCTGTTACAAGGGGGATTTTTTTGTCGTTTTTACCATAAACGACCAAGCCATTTTAGGCTAAAATCACCCTGTCTTTTTTGGTAAAAACGACTAGTATTAAACTCAAATTTTTGTCCATTAACTCTTATGGTATATTAACCCTTCTTAGACCAAAATACCTTCACTATTTTCGAGTTCCCAAAGATTTCGTCCCAAACAACCAAAAGAATGACTTTTATGTCCCTAGCGATGTTTAGTCCCACATTGGAATTGAAGGAGTTTTTTACTTCAACCTCTCCCCTATAAATACCTCACCCAAAAGGACATCGCTATTGACTAGGTTCCGGACTGCAATCAATGAAGTAAGCACTGGACTCCAATCAATGAAGTAAGCACTGCTTCGCAACAAGGGCTGCTGCCCGTCTGCAATCTAGTTGCGTGTTACCCGTGAGCTAAAAGAAAGAAAAACATGGTACATGGATTGGTAAGAAAATTTTACGAAGTCCACTCACTCTCCATGACACTCGCCCTAAATGGATAAAAGAGACCAGACCAAACACCAAAAACTTTTATCTATATAAAATCTCGAATAGAAATGCTAGCCTCATGGGTCTCTTTTTAACTTTCATGGTTAAGATTAACTCATAAATTTAACATTGGTTTTTAGATTATTTTTTAAAAATTTAACTTTAGGAGTTAAATTTTTTTTATGAGGGCTTTGTGAATGCGGTCAAAACATCTTCCCAAAATATTTTTTCCCCCTTGTGTGACTGTGTGTATGAGTGAGTGTGAGTTTTCCTTCGTTGCCTACAGCTTCGCCTTGTGGAGTTGTGTTTACTAAAAAAAAAACAAAATAAATAGCATCCACTTGTGTTGCATATTAAATGAGTTTGGAAAAAATTTAAAATCTTCATGGCAGGACTCCTCTTAATCTAAAGTATCGTAGAGTACATGTGTTTTTTTGAACGGTAATAGGTAGAGTGCATTAAGGAGGTGGTTCTACCAAAAACACAAAATAAGGTCCCGTTTCGTTACACTTTCGTTTTCTGTATTTTGTTTTTGAAAACAAAAATTTTGAAACTTTTACACAAAACATGTTTGGTAAACATGTTTTCGTTTTCTCTTTTTCAAAATTAGCAACAAAATTTTTGACACTAAGGTAACATAAGTTTTCTGTTACCTCTGTTTTTTTAAACAAAAAACAAAAATGGAATGCATAGACCCACTACCATCAACACATCGACAACTACCACCACCACCACATAATTACCCACCACCACACAATTACCCACCACCACCACCCACAATCACCACCACCACCCACTACGCACCTCCACACTACCACCACCATCCACTACGCACCTTCACACTACCACCACCACCGTCACTACTACACCTCCACCCACCACCCACCACCCACCACTACTACACCTCCACCCACCACCCACCTCCACCTCCACCTCCACCTCCACCCCCACACCACCACTTCCACCACGCACCTCCACACTACCGCCACTACCATGACACCACCCACCACCACCAACTATGCACCTCCACACTACCACCACCACCACCATGACACCACCCACCCACCACCCACCACCACCACCACCCAACAACACCACCACCACAATACTACCACCACCACCACGCACCTCCACACCACCACCACACTACACACCTACCACCACCACACACCATCACTACCAACACACCACAACCCACCACTCATCACCACACCACCACCCACCACTACCACCACCATAAATTAAAATTATTTAATCATATTTACCAAATACGTATTTTTGTTTTTATTTTTGGCACATGATTCTCTCGAGTTCAACTCGAGAGAATCTCTCGAGTTGGAACCCCTAGAGGTTGCCACGTGTCTCCTTTGACACCCCTTAACCATGGGTAAGGTTCACCCACCCCTAGGGTTCACTAACCCATCCTTGGTTTTTTTTTTTATTAATTATTATTTTTTAAATTAAAAAAACTGTTTTTAGAGTTTTTTAATATTAAAAGTATTTTTTTAATTTAAAAAATAATAATTAAAAAAAAAAAAAAACCAAAGATGGGTGAGTGAACCCTAAAGGTACTGAACCTTACCCATGGTTAAGGGGTGTCAAAGGAGACACGTGGTGACCACTTGGGGTTCCAACTCGAGAGGATCCTGAGCCTTTATTTTTTTTATCCAAACGGACATCGCGATTGACTAGGATCCGGACTCCAACCAATGAAGTAAGCACTGGACTCCAATCAAAGTCCAATCAATGAAGTAGGCACTGCTTCGCAACAAGGGCTGCTGCCCATCTGCAATCTAGTTGCGTGTTACCCGTGAACTAAAAGAAAGAAAAACATGGTACATGGATTGGTAAGAAAATTTTACGAAGTCCACTCACTCTCCATGACACTCGCCCCAAATGGATAAAAGAGACCAGACCAAACACCAAAAACTTTTATCCACATAAAATCTCGAATAGAAATGCTAGCCTCATGTGTCTCTTTTTAACTTTCATGGTTAAGATTCACTCACTCGTTCTTAAGATCCATAAATTTTACATTGGTTTTTAGATTATTTTTTTAAAATTTAACTTTAGGAGTTAAATTTTTTATAACCAGATTAGATGAGGGCTTTGTGAATGCGGTCAAAACTTCTTCCCCAAAATATTTTTCCCCCTTGTGTGGCTGTGTGAGTGAGTGTGTGAGTTTTCCTTCGTTGCCTACAGCTTCGCCTTCGCCTTCGCCTTGTGGTGTAGTTTTGTTGACCAAAATAAACAAAATATATAACATCCACTTCTGTTGCACATGAAGTGAGTTAGGAAAAAATTGAAAATCTTCTTGGCATGACTCCTCTTAAGGTGTGTTTGGAAACTCTATTCACATATAATAAGCTCTTAAAAACTCTTAAAAATAAACTCTAAAATATAAGCTCTAAAGTTTTAGACCCAAAAAATAAGTTACCCCCATGCTACTTATTTGTTGAGAGGTTTTTCTTCTACTTTTAAAGTTTCTAGAGGTCTACTAAGCCTATTATCAAACATTCTAAAACCCAAATAAGCTCTTATTATTTAGAGTTACCAAACACCACCTTAATCTAAAATATCGTAGAGTACATGTTTTTTTTGCACGGTAATAGGTAGAGTGCATTAAGGAGGTGGTTCTACCGAAAAAAACGAAATGGCCCGTTTGGTAGCACTTTCGTTTTCTGTTTTTTTTTTAATTAGTAACAAAATTTTTGAAAATCAAGGTAACAGAATTTTCTGTTACCTCTATTTTTGAAAACAAAAAACAATTATGGAATACATAGACCTACCACCATCAACACACCCACAACCACTACCACCACCACACAATTACCCACCACCACCTACAATCACCACCCACAACCACAAGCACCACCACCACCACCCACTATGCACCTCCACACTATCACCACCCACCACCCACCACCACCACCACCCACTACGCACCTCCACACTACCACCACCACCACTACTACACCACCACCACCACTCACTACGCACCTCCACACTACCACCACCACCACCATTACCATGACACCACCACCACCACTCACCACGCGCCTCCACACTACCACCACCACCACCACTACCATGACACCACCTGTAGAGCCCCGAATTTATTATTCTTAATACTTGTGATGCTTATTAAATGCTAAAGAAACCTATGTTTAATTTTGATATGTTTAAGCCTACAAATTTAATGTAAAAAGTATCGATTTTAAAACCTAAATAAAACACTTAATTTAAGTCGTTTTTGAGGTTTAATTGCATAAAAGGAAAGAAGGGCAAAAAGTATCAAAAGAATTAAAAAAAACAAAAATTAGTGATCGGCGCTCCAGCCGATCGATAGCCCACCGGCGGCGATCGAATGCCCCTGACGGCAATTGTTCACCAACAACTCCGTTTTGGGTCTCTTTTGCATGATTTTTCAATTTTTGGAGTCTCTAAGGCTCCCAACACTATAAATACTCCTTATATTCGTGAGTTAAGGGTTTCTAAGTGTTTCTAAAGCTTTCTAAACCTAAAAAAGAGTGAGAGAAGAGGATTTTGAGAGATCCAAGAGTAGAAATCAAAGGTTTTTCAAAGAAAAATGGTGAAAAAGTTTATATCAATCCCATTCGCAAGTGCGTAATTGTAAGGAAGCGATTGGGAGATGTAAATATAAATTCCTTCATACCAATATGATGATTTTAAAAAATAATATGAAAGAGTTAGATCTAAGGCATGAAAAACAAGATCAAACATGTTAATGACATATTAATCTCCTATGAAAGATAGTTATAATATTTAAAGATGTTTTTCCTATGATTTTATTATGTAAGATGGATTGTGATGCTTTGAGATGTTTCCTTATGATTTTATTATTCATATCAACAAGGGGAAAATGGAATTAATTTATGGTGTATGTATGATGGAGAATGAAGGAATAGATGATAATTGGATTTGATAGAATGATCATGAGTTTGCTTCGAAATTGTGATGTATTGTAAAACTAGGGTTTTATGAGATTAGTCCTACCAAAACTATATACTGGAATTGATGCATGATAAATAAGATTGTTTCATTATTTTACTGTGAAAAACTGGATAGACCTATATTTTATATTGATCAATTATGAAAAATTCTGCATGTTTAAATTGGTGCATGATTTACTATCATCATTATTTTACTCACACTTATTCACGAAATTAAACATGTACAAGCATGAGAATAAACAAGATGACAAGTATTATACAAGTATACAAGAACACGAACATGACTGCATGATTGAGTTTTGTACTAACCAAGTACCCACAAGCTTAAGATCAAGGCAAAACAACTCGTATACACCAGTTAAAGTGTAGACAAGCCGTATACACCGGATAATGTATAGACAAGCCGTACACACTGGATAATGTGTAGACAAGCCGTATGCACCGGATAATGTGTAAATCGTGTGGTACCTCGAAAAGTAAGATATATGTTAATCTCTACCAAATATATGGGGTAGAGTTATTTTAAGTTATTGCACTATGCATGTTATTAGATACATTCACAAACAAGAAAGATAAGTAAGATAAACAAGAGAAACAAGTACAAGTGATCAAGTATAAGAATTGAAATTTAATTATGCTTCCGCACTCTAAATTGTTTATATGTTTACATGTCATGTTAAATTCTAAATTATGTTTTATATTAATATTGTTATATTGTTAGCTTGGAGTTTATATATACACGGGGTAACTTGTTACTTAGCCGATAACTGTTGTCGGCAGGTTCTAGATTTGACATCTGTGTTTCAAGACCTTGGGAAGAGGAAGAATATAAGGAAGAAGAGGAAGAGCCAGCAGGTGAATACCCTGATGGGGAATAGAATTTGGACCGTTCACCATTTCCTAGAAATTAGATTATTAGTATTTGGATTTTGAAGTTTAGACATTGCAATAGACTGAATTCTAGATTTATAGTTAGTTTGAATTTATGATTGGGAATCATAGAGGATGATTCTAATTAATTATGATGTTTTAATATTTATTTCAGATATTAGACTTGATCGGTATTTATTTAAAGAGAAAAATTTTCAGGGTCATATTTTAGAATTGCTTTAAATGCTTTATTACAGGAAGTTGATAGTTAAGTCACGTGTCAAAGTCTTATATTAAGCTAGGTAAGATTTTGGGGCGCGACACCACCACCACAATACCACCTACCACCACCCACTGTGTACCTCCACACTACCACCACCCACCACCATGATACCACTACCACCACCACCCACCACCTACCACCACCACCCACCAACAACCACCACCACAATACTACCACCACCACCTACCACTACCACCACCACCACCACTAGCATCCACTACGTACCTCCACACCACCACCACACTACACCACCTCACCACCATTCACCACCACACTACACCATGCACCTACCACCACCACACATCATTACTACCACCACCCACCACTACCACCACCATGAATTGAAATTATTTAATCATATTTATCAAATACGTTTTTTTTGTTTTCATTTTTAAAAAATAAGTTACAGCTAGTAATGTCAAATGTGTTTCCTGCTTTAACCAATTGAAAATAGAAAATTGTTTCCAATTTTTAAAAAACAAAAAATAAAAACAGAAAAACGGAAGTGTATCCAAACGGACATTGACTAGGTTCCGGGCTCCAACCAATGAAGTAAGCACTGCTTCGCAACAAGGGCTGCTTCTCATCTGCAATCTAGTCGCGTGTTACCCGTGAACTAAAAGAAAGAAAAACATGGTTGATGGCTTGGTTAGAAAATTTTACTACGCCCACTCACGCTCCATTACACTCGCCCCAAATGGATAAAAGAGACCAAACACCAAAAACTTTTATCTATATAAAATCTTGAAGAGAAATGCTAGCCTCACGCGTCTCTTTTTAACTTTCATGGTTAAGATTCACCCACTCATTCTTAAGATCCATAAATTTAACATTGGTTTTTAGATTATTTTTTTTTATCTAACTTTAGGAGTTATATTTTTTTTAACCAGAGTAGATGAGGGCTTTGTGAATGCGGTCAAAACTTCTTCACCAAAATATTTTTCCCCCCTAGTGTGGCTGTGTGTGAGTGAGTGTATGAGTTTTCCTTCGTTGCCTACCGCTTCGCCTTATGGTAACAAAAAAAAAAAAAACAAAATAGATAGCATCCACTTGTGTTGCACATGAAGTGAGTTTGGAAAAAATTTAAAATCTTCTTGGCAGGACTCCTCGATAATGGCCTGAGCTTCCTCGACAGTGGTTTTATCCTGTTCCTAAACCTCGATCAAGAACCTGTGCAAGTGATCAACGGTCAATTTTTTCCTAGGTCACAAATGAAACCTGATAGGAACTCTACATACTTAATATTATCCTAAGATCATCTTTGCTGATACAACAAGTTGTAACCTTCAACCAGCTCTTAATCAAGACAAAAAAAATAAAATTAAAACAGATTAGATTGAGAGGAGAGACAAGAAGAATAATCTAACAAAGCCAAGGCTCATATGAAGAAGATCTGGGAAGAACTGCTAAGAACCCTAGGAGAATTGTCCGTTTCTTTTGTTAACCAAGGACTATAACAATCTATGTGGGAGAAGAGGGATTACCGACGGTGATGAGGAAGATGACGGCAACGATGATGGCGACGACAACGAGGAAGGCGACTGCGACGGCGATGGCAACGAAGACGAGGTCGGTGACGAAGACTAGGTCAGCGACGGCGATGGAGATCTATCTCAGATCGAGTCGTTCTGTGTGAATGGTTGATTCAAAAAAACCATCGAGATTTCTAGGATTTGTTGTTTCAAAGTGTGTTGGCTCTTGCCCGACGATTTTTTCAATCGTTCTGGAAAATGACTTACCGAATTTTAAAACGGAAGTCATTTTCCTAAAATAGTGTTCTTTTTCTAGAAAATGATTTCCTTAAAAAATATTTTCTGCAAAAACAAACAGACGAAAATAATATTTTCCAAAAAATTCATTTGTTTTCCCTTATTTTACGTGCAAACAAATAGAGCCTTTATCGAAAGTATCATAGAGTACATATTTTTTTGCACGGTAATAGGTAGAGTGCATTAAAGAGGTGGTTCTACCCTAAAAAAAGGAAATAAATAATTAAGTGATGGTGGTCCCAGTACTCACAGAAAAATAAAATGGTAGGTGGTGGTCCTATTGCTCCCAGAAAAAATTAAAATAGTAGGTATTTTTTTTTTCTTTTGATAACACATCAAACACACAATCACACACAGCCCTTATAATCTCAACTCAAGCCTTTAACCACACACACCCCTCAAAAAAGAGGGGTGAGGTGGAAGTACTTAAGGAGAAGGTCCGTACCATATTTGTTAGTTAATGTAAGATTATGGACAACTTAAAACTCACAACTTTTTTATTTTAGTAACATATCAAACAAACACCCACACACAACCCCCCGTGCGCACACAGCCCCCCACACCTCTCAAAAAAAAAGGGGTGAGATGGGAGAGGAGAAGATCCCTACCATTGTTAGTTAATGTGGGATTATGGGCAACGTAGAAGCTCACAGTTTTTTTTCTTTTAGTAACATGTTAACACACACACCCGCACACGGACAAACACAGCCCTTACAATCTCAACTCATGCCATTGGACTTCTTATACATTTTTTTTTTTTTTGGTACTCAGCTTTCTTCTATATGAACCAGACGAAAGTACAAATTTATATCTTTTTGAGGCATTGGATTGTCCCTGGCGAAGCCAGAAAGGGCTCTCGGGGTTCCCTACATTGTGCGACAGTTGGCAGAAAAATGGGGAGAAGTCATTTCATTTTCTCCTCATTATTTTGACTTCTCCCCAATTGATATCTCTCCCCATTCTCACACAGTTATCGCCACATGTCTTATTATGGCTGGAGAAGTCAAAATTATGGCCCTATGATTTTGACTTCACCACCACACGTCACCTATTCTATGGAACACCGAGACAAGTCCTTTCTGGCTTCGCCAGAGACAACCCAAAGCCTCTTCTTAAACCAAGGAATAGTACTTTTTGCAGCTACTTTATGGTGCAAGTTTTTTTTTTTTAGGTAACCGTGGATATCCTAGCCTTAAAAGCTCAGACTAGTCCTACGGGCTACATGGGGAATACTTCCACGCCATGCAACCGTTAGTGAGGGGAGCCAGGAATCGAACTCGAGACCTCCGGGTTTACGGTTCATCCAAGTGACCACTGGGCTACACCCTCGGGGGTTGACGCAAGGTTTGAAATAGTGAAAGTTTTGTTAATTTCGTAATTGAATTGAAATTAAAATTTTGAAATAAAAAAAATTAAATTAAATATTATATTTATTAAGATATTTGGAAATATATAAACATTTCCTTTATCATTTTTCTAATATATTTATATTTTTGACATAAAGTTATTAGGACTTTAAATCCTGTACTAGAGTCCGGTTACGTCCTACCAATCAATACGTGTCCTTTTTAATACTCTTTAACTGTGGTTAAAGCTATTAACTAGAAATAAAAGAAGACTTATGTGTAGAGAATTTCAAATCATTTATTAGATACAAATCATTTATCTAATTATTAAATAAAACATTAAAATTTTAGTATTATACTAATAAATTTTATTCAATTATTATCTTAATTTTAATATTTTAAATTAAATAATTAAGATTATATTTATTAAAATTATATAATTATAATCATCAAGTATCTTAATATTTAAGTTTTCTACTTTAAATAGGTTTGTAGATTGGAGAAGTGTTTAAGGGTTATAAATATCAAAAAATAAAATAAAATTGGAAGGTACACATCAATATCTAACTTATTTGCTATCTTAGTATACAAATAATATTTTAGATTAAAGAATAAAGATTACTTTTATAAAAATTGAATAATTAAATAAAGGTGGTGCTAGATGCACCCCAATATTTGCTATACACCCCATTTTTTAAAAATTTATGACTACGCACCAAATTACCAGAGCAAGAAATGAAAATGAGAAGCAAAGCAAAAGCGAGAAGCGGAAAACAAGTCTCAAAAAAACCTTAAGAAACAGGAAGCGAGAAATGAGATATAAGCTCTTCATTCTCATTATGTTATTTATGGGTAGTTAGACCTTTGATTTTATCTTACATGAGATTTTGTGAAAAAGGGTATTTCGAGAAAATGCCGTTATTGACGTTGTCGGGGATTCCTTTAGCGGCACTTAATAAAAATGCCGCTATAAAGTCATCTATTGCGACATTTCTGTAAATCCTTTAACGGCGTGTTTCAATAGACATTTCCGTCATTTTCAGCCTCCCTATTGCGGCGTTCTAAAGTGCCGCGAATAGTTAATTCTATTACGGCGCTTTCAAAGTGCCGTTAATGCTCCAATATTTAGCGGCATTTGTCAAAGCGCCACTGGTGATGTCAGAATCAATAGCGGCAATTAATAAGCGCCGCCAATAGGTATGAATTAAAAAAAATATATTTATTTTTTGTACATTTTTTTGTACCTGTATTGTTTGCACCTGTCAGCAATATAAAATAATTTAAACAATGTGGATACAATTTTCCACCTCTAATCCATCCAATCCATGTATAAAACAAAATATATCCACTAAATCCGATAACCTATACTCATAATGAAATAATAACAAATATATACCTTACCAAAAAAACCAGTTAGCAATATAAAATAATTTAACAATGTTGATACAATTTTCTACCTGTAATCCATCCAATCCATATATAAAATAAAATATATCCATCAAATCAGAATAACCTGTGCCCATAATGAAATAATAACAAATATATACATGGCCAAAAAGAAGTGTCGGGTAGTAACAAAAAAAAAATCATAAGTCTGCCTAGCTATCTCCCTCCGGTTGGCTCCCTCCGGCTGCTCTAAAACCCGACATGTGTGTGCTACCGGCTCCCTCCTAAAAAGATAATAAAATACAATTGATTATTAGAATATCGAAATGATAAAATTTATAAATTCATAATTAATTATAATCTGCAAAAAAACAATGTCATCTCAGATTTGTTTATACATAGAGAGTTTAAATAGATAAAAGTCTATTATCTATTTATCAATGGAAGATCAAGATGACCGATGAGAGATGGCACAAGAAAAAAAAATGGCTCCGATACCAAGTTAAAACAAAAGATTGAATTCAAAGTTCATATCTTGTTTTCCTTGTATATGAGTTTAAATAGATACAATGCCGTTACAATCCCTTGATTGCATGGATTAATTAGATGCTAATCAAATATGGAAAATGTACAACTAGCTAACAAGAAAAGAATGGTAAGGATGGCCGGATGATTTGAATGGGTCATACATTCCAATAGTACAGGTAGCTCAATGGAATTGTATACCTTCCAAAGAACCTGAGCATTACTTACAAGATGCGGTTTGAAAAAAGATAGACTGGCGTTTAAGGCTTCCTGTGCGAGGTTGTGAGCCAGAGTGTTTGCTTCTCTATATATGAAGTTGAAGGTGAATTCCTCACATAGGTTCCTCATCCTACTGATGTCCTCTAGTATTGGATAGATCTCCACATGAGCTTGGCAGAGGTCATGGACAAAAAGTCATTGAGTGTTTTTTTAGTTGGATTCAATTATTAGTTGCTGCCAACGTCATGATATGGTTGCTTGCAGACCCAGCCTAATAGCTTCAGCTTCAGCGACGTAGGATGAACCGCCCATTAAAGGCTTACTACGGGAAAATAGTATGGTTCCTTCATAATCCTGAGCTACAAGCCCCACTTATTGGAAGACCTTAACCATCTATCTGATTTATTGTATTGTTTTCAAAAATACCACCAACGCACTTCTTTCTCATGTGTAGATAAATAGATAATAGATGATGCTACGCAATATATATTTATTAAATATATAAATTTTTATGCCAAAATTTTGTTAAGTTCAATCAAGCCCTGCACGTCCAAGACTATTGCTAGTGCTATGTTACACCACGGTCTACAAATGTTTCCCACATGCAAAGTCTAAATAGTAAAATAAAAATTTGATACATAAGGATTTATCTTTTAACAACCAAAAAAAAAAATGATACAGTACCAAGAGAAAGTTTTTTTTATAAAAAAAAATAACTTCTTTACCTAGTCTCCATGTAGGAAAAAAGATGATCATTTCCATAAACGGATGACGCAACAATTATTTGTGAGCATATACAGTCCAAACTACCTAACTATTAGAAATGAGATGAGCTACCTTAACAACAGTTTCTACACATTGAATAAGCACCTTTAAAATTCCAGTTTTTATTTTCTTATGGAAACATTCAATTTCCAAGTTTGTCAGGCTTCGAATTTTCTAAATTCTAAGTAATCTAGGTATAGTTTATGTTAGGCTTCCTATTTCAAAATTCTAAAGAATAATACATCCATGAGCAACAGAGTGAAAGAAATTTGGATCAAATTCTTAGATCTTTTGACACTTCGGACTTCTCAGAAACCCAGCATACTATCCCCCAATAGCAACCACCCAACAATCCCCCATTTCACAACACTTCTCTTAACAAGATCTACTCATTGAATCAAAATAATAAATTAGCCCAAAAATATGTGAAAAAAATGAACAGAAGTTATTTTGTTCCAAGACCACCAAGAACAAAATAACAAAATCTTATTTCAAATGTCATGGCCCATAGTTAAAGGGGATACTTGGCTAAGCCCTATTTTTATCATTGGATCAGTTTGAAATCGGACAGTCCAGATGGATGAACTTGGGTCTTACATGTGTAAGGAAATTGTGAACTAGATAAGAGTAGGAATGGGCTACAGAAGGAGCCTCATCTACGGTATTAGGCCGAGCCTCTTCATAATTATATCTCAAAAGATAACTAAGGCCCAACCAAACACGGAACATCGGCAACGGAGTAGAAGTATCGGACACGTGATAGCTTGCAACCTTGGTTATCCAAAGATAATAAGTGTCAATACAGAATGCCTAGATATCATCAATAGAGATTGAGGATGGTAGTTATTCTAACTACCAAAGTGATTCCCATATCAAACAAAACTGAGGACGAAGATGACTATCTCAACTGTGGTTAAGGTTCATTAACCCCTAAGGTTCACCTATCTACCCTTTGTTTTTAGATAAATAAAATCAAAAAAATTTAACTTCAGGGTTAGAAATTAACCTGAGTCAAGATAAAGTAGACCTTGCCAAGTATCCCAATGTAGATGGGCCATGTTATAAGAATGGTGATTATATAGCATACCAATTACTCTAATTTCTCTTGTATGGTTAATTTTAACCATAGTAAACAATATGATTAGCCGTTACATATTTCAAACTGTTTTTAGATAAATTTTGATAGTATGCTTAGCAGGTTATTAATAACAATAGAATAACTATAAAAGAAGGTTATTAATAACAATAGAATAACTATATAATAACCTTTGGATTATTGCCAAGTCAAGATAAAGTAGACCTTGCCAAGAATCAACAGCCAATGTACTAGCTGGTTAACATGACATTTACCCATCCCATGAATAGATAACATAGAACAAAAGAAGAAGGAATAGCTATTAATTCAACAACATAAAAGTGCCTTAGTAGCAGTAGTCGTAGTAGTAGTTAAGTTATTCTCCCATGTTGCACCTCCATTCACACTTCAAGATAATCTCATTAACTCTCCACCATCAATTTCGCTGAATAAGGAACAAGATCAAGTTCCCAAGTTCTAGATGTCTCACTTTCCCTTAAATGGGTCCTGAGGATTCCCACACTAGGGAAAAGCTGAAAAGCTACTACCCAACTTGCTCTATGGAGAAACCCTAACCCTAAACCTAAAAATCCATACTGCAACACCCTAATGAAATCAATGAACATTCCTTGATCACCCACAAAAACAAAGATATGGGACAAATGAAGGGAGATGAGAATACATATATAATCCATATTTGAAATATCTCTATACTCACCAACCACCACTACACCACCACCACTACCATCACCCATCCACCACTAGCACCACTATCATACACCACCACCACAACAACTAGCACCACCACTACCCACCAACCACCATTACACCACCACCACCACCACCATACACCCATCCACCACTAGCACAACTATCATACACCACAACCACAACCACTAGCACCACCACTACCCACCAACCACCACTACACCACCACCACCACCATACACCCATCCACCACTAGCACCACTATCATACACCACCACCACCATCATACACCAAACGATTACAAGAACTGAATTTAAACAAACAAATGTTCAATAAAATTACCTCATTGGCCGTTCCTGGTGCCGTAAAAGGATGAACTGGCATCTGTTGTCAAAATTTATAATAAATAAATCAATGTTTCTTCCAAATTTTAAAAATGATTAATTAAAGCTTGTTAGATTATATACCTGCCCCTGTAAGAGCTGTTGGAGCAGCTGCTGCATGGTATCAAGCTAAGCTTGTTGGGCTACCATCTGAGCTTGTTGGGACGCCACCACAGATTTCGTCTCCTGATGTTCAACCCTCAGCTGGGTCTCGGCAGATGGGGAACCACTAGTACCGGCACGGCTCGAAGATGACCCCCATAAACTGGTGGGAGTCGGGCCCAATCCACATCCACGGATGCGTCCAGGTTGCTCAGGCCCCATGACTTGAGGGAAAACATCATCCCGGCCCGTGCTGTCTTGCGAGCCAACCGGTATCTGGTTGAGGAGGTCCCTCATCTGGTGCTGCAAACATTTTGAAACAATTACTACAGTGAATTTCAGGAGTCGTGTTATATGATATAATGAATATTTAAATTACTTACAATCATTTCTTCTGCTTGAGAGTTGACTGCCCGGCCATCCTTCGTTGTGTGCGTCTTTATCCAGACCTCAGCACGGCCCGGAGCTTCTCCTGAGGGACTCGCCAATCGCTATGGTAGTGACAATAGTAGAACAACAAATTTTTAACTCATATGCATCAAATTGTTAAATAAATTATTAAAATTAAACCGAACATACCTCCTCTTCTCTAACTCTGGCGAAGCTCTTTGTGCCCGCCTATGGGGAATCTTTTGGCACTCGCGACTCCTTTTATTCCTGGCCTTTCGTTTCTACAATATTACATTTATATATCATATGAGAGAAGTGACCAAACTTAGAAACGGTATAAGCATAATTAAATTCAAATAAAATATACCTGGCCCTCCTCGGAATACAAGAAGTCGACGAATACATGCCATTGCTCCGGAGGAATATCGGAGGGGCACTGGGCATAGTTCAAAGCAGGACGGTCCTCGTAAACAAAATGTTTCCTCCCCATTAGAGACTTATTGTCCCGCCATTTCTTATCCAGAGACTTCAAAATGTAATCCTCTAGGATAGGGGGGAAAATGAACTTCTCCTGCGAAAAAGTTGTCAAATTATTAATATATAGTCGTGCTACATAAGTGTGTTTTAATAACCGCTCAACAATTTTTTTTTGCTCTGACCTGTATGAGACCCAAAGCTCGTTTTTTCGCTTCATCACTGATTGCGCACCAACTCTGGACATCGATGCGAAATAAGTGGGCATCGCATGCAATATTGCCCAAAAAGCCAGCCAAAGTGGTGGCCTCCTCCCCCACGGGCTGTTTCGCATCATTTGTCGGCACTTTTGTTTTCTCTCTTGGAGGCATATTGTAGACTTTCTTGCACTTTGCTTTCCCACGTACCTTCTTCGCCATCGTGGCGGAAGGTCTGGAAGTCCCCGCACCTGATGGGGTCGTCTCTGTAGGCTCCATCTGCAAAATATAGATATTAGCTTCTAAGAGAAATGAAACATTAAAATGAATATAGAGCACAAAGACATGATCTCATGGAACAATGAAATGAAAATCAAATAATAACATAGGTACCAAAACATCTTATTGAGTAGTTTATGATGAAGTACCAGCCATCTAAAAATTAGGCATGCATGATATCAAACTTAACTCTTTTACGAATGGAATAGTTTGAACAAGATTCTTGTATCCGATAACAAAAAAGTTATTCCTCCTTACAATAGAAGATGAACAAGAAAAGAGCACCGAATTCACAATTAAACTAACAAAATCTTATCATTAAAACAAAAAAGAATCATTCTATTTGATCATTATATTCTGATTCAACGTCCTCATCACTAGATTCGGTAGAAGGAGCTTGTTGTTGTGACACTTGTGGAGGCGCATCAACAGTTGTTCCAATAATCCCTAATCTCACCCAATCGACACCTCTGTCATCATCATCGTCATGTTCAGTGTCATCTAATTGTTGGTTGCCGAAGGGCTCGTTCTCCATGAATGCATTATCGTCCACAACAACTTCCTTATTCATATCAAAGAAGTCTCTTGGTTTAGTCTTGATGACAACATGCCAATCTTCTTCTGTTGGATCTTCGACGTAAAATACCTGCTCTGCCTGAGATGCCATAACATAGGGTTCGCTTGACACAGAGTTTGCCAGGAGCAAGCGTGTGAAGTTTACAAGCGTAAACCCAAATGCATCGGTCTTTATTCCTCTATCCTGTGTCTTCACATCAGCCCAATCGCATTTAAACAATACAAATTTCAGGCTTTGAGAGTACGTCAATTCGACTACATCCGTTAAGCGGCCAAAATAGGTTATATCGGTTGCAATGGGGGTCTTGTCCTTAGAAGTTGCATAATTTATAGTTTTTGCAGTGACTGTAACCCCACTATTCTGACTTTTGCGTCCTCGCTCTCTATCCTTAGTACAAAACCTATATCCATTTATGACGTAGCCCTTAAACCTTTTTGCGACTTTTTGTGGACCATTTGCAAGCCATGTAATCTCATCCAAAACCGGATTGTCTGAATCTCGCAACCTTTGAACCTATTTAAAGACCACATAAGATTAATCTATATATCCAAACAGAACTAATGTGTTGTACAGAATTCACAAGTTAAGACTTCCATAGCCCTGAAACCAATTAACAAACTGTTCGCTGTGCTTTTTTTGGATTACGTGTGGGGCCGTTTTGAGTGGATTTGTCATTTTAATTACATTCATGTGCTGCCTGCGAAGAATAAATCAACATGCCAATCATTTTAAGTTAAAAAATAAAAAACAATGAAAGAACAAACTATATGATAATTGTGTTCTTACTCTGTATATTTTGTGACTTTATCGTAATTGAACAACACATAACGATGTGTCTGCTGCCATTCCAATTCACTTAGAGCAAATGGCTGCGCACCACCTATCACACTTTCATCGTCATTCCTCACTTGCCTGTTCAATCTCGATTCCACATTATTTAGATACCTTGAACAGAATGTCAAACATTCTTCTGCCAAGTACCCCTCTGCAATGCAACCCTCTCGTCGAGCTCGATTGCGCACATATAATTTCAGTGTATATAAGTACCTAAGTGAATTAAATTTTGGTAAGACAAGGGAAAAACTATAACATGAATTTGAAACACTACTATAAAATTATAATTAAAGGTCTAGTGGTCTACCTTTCAATGGGATACATCCACCGATATTGTACAGGTCCACCTAGCATTGCCTCTGCGGCCAGATGTATAGGCAAGTGCACCATAACATCAAAGAAAGCCGGTGGAAAAATTCTCTCTAAATGACAAAGCGTAAGCGCAATTTTCTCCTGTAACAGTCTCAAATCCTCGACCTGATAGACTTTGGAACATATAGCCAGAAAGAAGTTGCTCAATTCGATTAGGACTGAAGCTACATTCTTCGGCAATGACTTCCTCACGCCCAGTGGTAGGAATTGTTGCATTATAACATGAGAGTCGTGGCTGTTCAGTCCATAAATTTTACGCTTTTTGATATTGACATGTCTTGCAATATTTGAGGAGTAACCATCCGGAACCTTCACACTCTTCAAAACTTTACAAAACAACTCTTTTTCATTTTTGTCCATCGAAAAGCATGCGGGGGGCAGATAAACTTTGCTTCTGCCAGGCTGCAACTGAGGGTGAAGTGCATGCCGAATTCCCATTTCAACCAAGTCGCTACGTGCTTTTAAACCATCCTTAGACTTTCCTTCCAAACCCAACAAAGTCCCGAGCACATTGTCACATACATTTTTCTCGATATGCATCACATCAAGGTTGTGCCTCAACAAATTGTGCTCCCAATATGGCAACTCAAAGAATATACTCATCTTTTTCCAATTATACGGCATATCGTCATGGCCCGTCTGCCTTCGGCTAGTTTGCCCAATCTGCTTCCCAAGGGAGAAAGGGATACCCTCCAATTGACGCAACACATTGGACCCAGACATTATAGTTGGAGCACATTTGAACTCTGTAGTGCCATCGAAAGAGTTTTTATTCCTCCGAAACCTGTGATCCGGCTTTAAGAAACGACGGTGCCCCATGTAACATTGCTTTTTGCTCTTAGACAAGTGTTGGCTGCAAGTGTCCTTATGGCATGAAGGGTATGCCAACTTTCCTTTCGTGCTCCAACCTGACAACATGGCATACCCTGGGAAGTCGCTAATGGTCCAGAGCAATGCCGCACGCATTACAAATGTCTCCTTCTTCGACGCATCATAAGTTGGCAACCCATTCTCCCACAAGTCCTTTAACTCCTCGACTAAAGGCCTCATGTAGACATCAATGGCATTTCCTGGCCTGGAGGGACCAGGAATAAGCAAGGACAAAATGAAGTTCGGCTGCTTCATGCACATCCACGGTGGTAAGTTGTAGGGAATAAGAACCACAGGCCATGTGCTATGAGCAATACTCATCGTCCCAAATGGGTTGAAGCCATCACTTGCCAACCCAAGCCTGACATTACGAGCATCTGAAGCGAACAAAGGATATTGGATATCCAAATAATCCCAAGCTGGTGAGTCTGCAGGATGCCTTAACCTCCCATCCTTAGTTCGATCTTCGTCAAGCCATCTCATTTCAGAAGTAGTCTTGGATGACATGAACAACCTTTGTAACCTCGGTCTCAACGGAAAGTGACGCAAAATCTTCGCCGGAGTTTTCTTCTTGTGTTACGCTTGATCATCCCCTGTCTTCCATCTTGATTCACCACAGATGTCACATGCTTGCTTGTTTGCAGACTCTTTCCAGTAAAGCATGCAATCATTAGGACATGCTTCGATTTTATCATAGTTAAGCCCCAAGTCTGACATCACCTTTTTTTTCTAAAAGTAAGTATTTGGTAGTGTTGACCCCTCGGGGAGTACCTCCCTCAACAACTCAAGCAACATGGTGAATGAGTTATTACTCCATCTACTAAAACACTTAATGTCATATAATCTTATAATGAAAGACAACTTCGTGTGATTCTTACATGCTGGATACAAAGTCCGTCCCACATCCCTTATCAATTGAAAAATTCTATTAGACTCAGGATTAGGATTTCGACTACTGGTACCCTCATCTTGGTTTGGGATCACGAACAAATCGTGCACCATATCTTCCATCTCATTCTGTCTGTCATGCACATTAGGATTTTGAGACACTTGGGCAGATGGTCTATGTTGCAATATGTCATTCCCATGATGTAACCAGATTTTTTAATTCAAATAGAATCCATGACAGATCATATGGTTGTACATTATAACTCTATCTTCATAAGGCACATTGTTGCATTTTGGACATAGACACTTTATACCGCCGTCATTATTGGTCACTCCACGAGCTATCCTAAACTCTATGAACTCCTTCACCCATTCTATATATTCCTTTGACACCCTATTTAATACAAAAAATACACTCACAATTGATTAGATACTAACATTTTATCATTCGGTACTTCTTAAATAATTATGGACAAAAAGTACCTTGACATTTCAATCCAAGTCCTATCCATGACAGATGAGATTAAATTTCTAAGTCCTTCGTTTTTCTGGGAGATAACAAAAGTTCGAGATCATCAGTCAATTACAATATGTATGTATGCATGCTTCCTATCGTCATCAACTCCTCTTCTAACGGATGGGGTTTTCCTATCCCATTCTGGAATGCATAATTCCCAAAAGTCAATAACTAAGGTGCTTTGTTCCATTTCAAGGAAATTTCAATAACATTTCCTTATGGTTCTCCAAGTATACGACTTAGAATAGGAGAGCAAGCATGCCACATTGTCTAAATATGTACCCAGAGAACAAGACAAATGACTGACAAAATTTTTCTCTAACTGGACAAACCATGAGCAACTGACTATATTGGAGATTATGTATTTACAAACTGTCAAATTGGAAAATTCAAGAATCATAAATAGACAAATACACTTTATCACAAACAAGACCGAAAAGTTGTTAACCTCCATTTAGCCCCACAAGAGAACTAAATATCATAGTTAACAACTAATCTGTCTAAATAAGTGATACAAGAAATGCACTTGTCACACAATGATTCTTGAATAGAAGATCTAAGGTTCAATGCATGCATGTGTATGAACGTAAGCCAATAAAAAATTTCAATCATCATAAATACAAAGTTTAAACATCCCTAAGCAATCATAACATAGTAATTAAACACATTTAATTAGTAGTTTAAACAGTTAACATAGACCACGGGGTTCTACCATGCACTCTATAAAGTATAGTAGAGCGGGAACAGGATTGTTAACAAGTAAGAATTACTTAATGCAATTAAATCGAAGGAAAATTTAATATCAAAAGATCTAGCATGTCATTTTAGTTTATCTCTCAAGTTAATAATTGAGAATTACTCGACTCTCCTATTAATCATTTGAATACTAGTATAAAAGAATTAAGGATTTAACTAAGAGCTTTAATTAGAGGACCCCAAGGTCCTCTTCCAAGTTGACCACATCAATCAAATTTCAACACATTGGGCAAGAAAAATAAAGTTTTTTAAAAATAATACTTTGACTGCCACATGTGATCAATATGCAAATGGGTTGTCAATTTGGAAGAAGACCCTGTGGTCCATTTTCCATTCCCTTTAATTTGATGTGATCAATGTGATGTCCGAAATGAATACCAACCAAAGATTTTCAGAAATCAAAGCCCCAACCCAAATGTCAAGGTTCCCAGATCAGCAAAATGGGATTCGACACACACAAAAGAGAAAAAGCTCAGATTAAGTCCTTCATCAAATAAAAATTTCTTTAAACTTCCAAATCAATCGAATTTTCAATACAACAAAGTAGGCACCAATATCAATTAAAGTAACTACAAGAAA